>JAVQJF010067422.1:0-12495 GCA_036023855.1 Gadopsis marmoratus | reverse complement strand
CCCCCCCCCAGCAGACACGGGGAAGACAAGAGCCAATGAGAGCAACACATCTTTTGCAGAACCTGTTAGTGACTGAGCTGAGCTGGGAACTCGTCAGGGGGGGATGTGCACAGAACATTGCAGAGAAAATAGAGAAAAGCTTTAGGAGCTATTGTGACCATCGCTAACTACTGAAACGCTTAGCTTGCCAGCTGCAGTAGTTCACCAACTAGCCCTGCAAGTAACGAAGTCGCCAGGCCGCCTGCCCCACACACTTTGCGTGGACAAACAAATGTTAGTTCGTAGTGTGACCACCGCATCACACTGCCACACTGGCAGCCGGCTGGCGACAGACAAACACACATACACCAACACACCCCACTGGGACCAAGAGGAGCATTTCAGATTTTTTTCTTTTCCCCCCACCTTTTAATAATAAAGAACTATTAACAGTACATTTAAAATAGACATTGACGTGATTCTTGACTACAAGAAGGGACGACTAAATGTGATTTCAGTTGGACTTTAGTGTAAACTTGTTTTAACAGCTTTGTATGTCTCATAGGTATACCATCTGCCACAAAACGGAGGTGGTGAAGAATACTCTGGATCCAGTGTGGCAGGCTTTTAAGATTCCTGTCAGGGCGCTGTGTAACGGAGACTATGACAGGTACACTAGAGGACAGCAGGAATCCTTTCACATTTCACTGGCGACGTTTACAATTAGACTGATTGAATAAATTGGAAAAAAAGAGCGATTTTTACTATATAGACCTATATTTGATATATGCATCGGAATAGCAGAACACTTAACACAGGGACACGTGGAAAGTGCTTTTTTTAATTTTGTTAAGGGTGCAATTAGTAAGATTATGCTCTTTACTAATATCTAGTGGCACCTGTTAGCTAAGGGATAAGGCTGCTCGTAACAGTGTTCACTTTAGCTACCCAGCATTTCGAAATTTTACATTAACAAGCGCCGACACCTTTAACTTGTACAAACCAGGTGGTGCTACTAGCTCGTGGTAAAACAGGGAATCTATAGCAATGCTCTATCAAGCTAAACTTTCATCAACAGAAGTCTTGTATCAATTTATCTTTTAGACCCCAAATCCCCAAAATTGCTCAGCCAATCATTGACAGTGTGGCTAATGTTGTGTTCATGCCATGTGACAGTTACAGGAATGACCAGGTTTTCCGATATGTTACTGTTCACATGAACATCCAGCAGGACACATCATCTTTGATCATACATCCGTCTTGAGTTCTCCGATGACATGAACACTCTCAGGAATATTTTCCATAATAACCTTTGTGTTATGTCATTCAAATACCGATTTAGAGGTCTGGGCGTCTTTGGTGGTGGTATGTGCTATCTGAGTGCTTCCTCATTCTTATTTATTTTTATCTTTTTGTAATTCTTTTCTTATGTCCCTGGGTTACACCAGGGTATACTGATAACCACAGACCAGTTGCCGGCGTTTTAAGCAGAAAGACTGTAAATCAGCTGCGCTGATTGGCTTTTTAATGGGCTTTTCCTCTCCTTCCCTCGTCCCTCTCCTCTTTCCCTACAGGAGCATTAAGGTGGAGGTGTATGACTGGGACAGAGATGGAGGGTGAGGGGGAACAATGGTCGTCCTTTTGTACTATTAAACTAAAGTGGTAATGTCTGCTCTACGCTGCATGGCATGATGCTCCAGTGTTATCACTTTGACATCCTGCTGTGAAAGAAACCCCACATACATTTGCAACATGACCCTGGGGCACAGTAAATATAGTTATTACCTATGAGCTATACTGCGCTGTGGTGACTATTATTTATTTATAAATCTTACATGCCAGACAAAGATATAAAGATACAATTTTCACCAGATGTCTGAAAACATAAAGTGCTCTGAAAATATAAGCGCATATGTGCAAAGTAGGGAAGGGCATTTGGGATTATAGTCACAGATCACGCTCCAAAATGTTTGTCCTCATCCGCCCTCTTGTTTTCCACCGTTTGAGTAGATCCTGTAGGAAAAACATCCCTGCAGAGCCCTACATTTGACAGCCCTCCCTACTGCTTTAAATACACATTAACTATTAATGCTGCTTGAACGGTCTCTTGACAGATAACATCATAGAGTCAGTCGGGGAATAAAGATAGTGTTTACCTTGTGAATCGCACGTATTCGGAGGCACATTTTGCTTCTTCTTTGTTAACATAACAGGCGGTTTTTGACATTGCAAGAGCATTTTTCCCTGAGCTCCCATATATTTCTGACCCTGATTCCAACTGCGCTTATTATCTACATGAAATTATGAAATTGGTCCCTACGCCCACGCCTCCAGTTACTAAGGAGCATGTTGGTGATACTCCTGATTTCTCCTGTACTTTGGAAGACTTTACAGACAATGTGAATACACTACAAAGAGATTAATCAAATCTCTACTTCCTGACAGGCATATTTATTGTTTTAATGGGTTCTTGGCTTTTTTTTTAGCTGCTTCTCACTGTATTACCCGCTGAAATGTGTGTGTGTTTGCTTTCTACAGCCACGACTTTATTGGCGAGTTCAGCACCAGCTACAGAGAAATGTCCAGAAGCCAGTCACAGTTCCACATCTATGAGGTGATATTCTTCACACACACTGACAGAAACAGGCAGAAAGGTAATGGATGTACACGCCATTACAGTCACTTCTCTCTCGCTCTCTCTACTTAGTCTTTAGTCCCTAACCTGACCCTAATTCAAAATCATAACCCTAAAATCAAGTCTTAAACCCCCAGACAGCCTTTTGAAGAAGTGAGGTTTAGACAGACTTTCCATATATGCCCTCACAAAAACTCATATTGGTCCGTGCAGGGGGAGCCGTGATTTGGGAGCATTTTTGACACAGAGCATGAAAAAAGTTTCAAAAAATAGCTCAACTTTAGACCAAAAGTGTCCAAAAAACTTTCTGCATTTCCATCTTGTCAGCCAGAACTTATGTAGAAACAGTGCTCTTGCACTATGCATGTCTCTTTGCACGAGTGTTAGCTGAGTTATATACCCAGGCTACAGTGCGAATGTTACTAGCAGCATCTTGTTAAGGAGAGACCAACTTGAAGTGAGTAATTTATGGAGGTTAGCAACAGAGGAAGACTCAGCTGGCTCAAGGAGCACAGGGAGATTAGCCTGATTAGTGAGACCTGGTGACGTAAGAATCTGTGAATGAATGGAACTTTGACAGGGTGGGAAGTAACAGAGAAGATTAGAGTGGGAAGACATAGTGGAAAAGAATAAAGGCAGAATGTGAGAGAAAATATCTTCATTGAACCTTTTCAGCTAAGACTCAAAGTGTTATTTTAACAGACCTGATTTCTGCATCTTAAAGCTGATATTTTAGGACATGCTTTGTCTTAATATATAATCATTTGTTATTATGTAGGTGTGCAAAATTAAACTGCACGCGTTATTAAATCCGCCCCCATCTTTAATTGCCGCACAAGTGCTCACAAAGGACAGCGCAGCTTGTGGTCAAAATTAAATACATACGTTTGGCTTAGTGCTGCCCACACAGTGCAGTGCACCAAATCCACCACATTTAACATAATGGAGGAGGAGCCTTGTGTCTCCAGAGCGTCTTGTGCTTCGTTGTCTTTGGGCCCTTAGAGACGGATGATAAGCAACACACATCTTGAGTAAGACTAATACTGGACAAATGCATACACTCGAACTTGACAATGGATGAATCCATGGCTTGTGGACATTCCCATGTCGGTTTACAGTACATAACCTTGAGCTGGTCATTCAAAATGTATATAGACATGTACACACACACACACACACACACACACACACACACAGAGACACACACACATTCATACATAGTCAGCATAAACATTTTAAATGTTAAAACCTCCCTTTCTGGTCTATATATTTGTATTCAAGTCATTACACTTGCACTGCACACACTGACATGGAGCAATACGTCGGCAATTATACATTGACTCTAGTGATTATTTAACAGTATTCTTTGCACTAGTTGAAATACATAATGATGTACAGTATGTGCTATTAAGCTAGCACCAGTTCCTCAGGGGAGTGACTTCTGGGTCTTCTTCTAATGCAGTTCTCTGACCGGTCCATTAAATTCAACACCAGCTGTGTGAGGGCAAACCTTAAATCACTGAAGGTCAAGAGTCAGTAAATTATTCTCTCTACACTTAACATGTGACGTCAACTCGTCGGATCCACGTCGTCTTTTCACATCAGCTCTGTGCTGGATGTTCTCCAGACTTCCTCTGCAGCTTTCTAATCCGTAAACGGTCATTTAGTTTAGGCAAAATGTAAAAAGCCTGGGGGGGGCTCATGTTGAGTCAGGTTCGAGTGTTATAGGTCGACACACCTGTCAGTCAAACCAAACAACAACTCAAAACTCTGAATATCCCCATGACCAGGACACGCTTAAAAACATAACTAAACTGATCCATATAGACATTAACATCTTTTATTAGATGACGTGACGAGAGCGTTTTCTGAGAGACGTTTCTAACGATTCCCGTCGTTTCTTTGGACGCAGTTTCTACCGATGAGTGAAATCAAATTATGCGAACAGGGAATTTAAACAAAGCTAATTCCCTAATTAAACGGAAAGCAATGTGATAATAGAAATACTGTATTGTCTGGTTTATTTGAAAATGATAAAATTTTTGCTGCATAGAGTCTAGGTGGATTGAACCAAGAAGATGTGAGTGAGCATCTTATGCTGCTCTCTGAAAACAACAAAGTGGATTCAAGCGCATGTTTTCTCCCCACAGGTGCTCAATCCAAAGAAAAAAGGAAAGAAGAAGAAAAAGTACCAAAACTCAGGAACGGTGAGTCAGCAGTTTTCACTAACGCTTTTCTACTGTGACGCCAAAGCTGCACTTACATTGGAGGCCCTTTTCTTAATTATTCCAAATTGCTACTCAGAGTTCGTGTGACTTGCTTAATTATGTATTCTTCAGCCTGGAGCATCGTATGCAATACCAATACTAAAAGATAGACACAAATCTAATATATCACCTCACTTGTGAACCCAGTTGTTTCACAAGGGGCAGGTTCACCTTACATGGACATACTGTACACATTCAGTCCAATATACACAGGAAAATATCCATGTTACCCATGTGTATTTTGTTTTTAAAGAAGTCATATTAGACTACCTCAGGGTATCACCTGCCTGGGGAATGGTTTTTACATTATATTGCCTGTACCAGCGATATAATTTGCCTAACAATAGATTTTATTGAGTGTTTTGTGAGGGTCAAACACTAATTGAAGCCACCGTCGAGTTAGATGTTCTGTCTGTGGGCAAAGCGGTGGTCTTGCCGTGTGAGTTTGGTAGCTTTCATCGTGTTATAATTATATTACAGTACTCCCAGAACAGACTCGCACATCGGGGTGTTAGCCTCATAGACATGCATGTGTTTGGTGAGTTTGTACTGCAAAACAACAAGAGGCAGAACCGCAGCGACGTCAGAAGTCTACCTAACCAGCCTGGCCACAGCTTTTACCATTAAAAGAAACTAAATCGGGCACTTATGATTATTGATTTAACCTGAAAAACAGGTGCTACATCACCGACTCTTTTACACACTGTAAAAGTGAGTAAAAAAAAGTCTTAATTCCTGCACTTTTCTGACTGGCAGGTCACCCTCCTGTCCTGCCTGGTGGACACTGAGCTCTCCTTCCTGGACTACATCCGAGGCGGGTGAGTTCACAATAAACGGCAGCACATGATTCTGCAGCACTTAAGCACCAGCATCACTCTCATCTTTAAACGCAGCGTGGCTTGCAGTTGTGATGTAGCGCAGGCTCAGCTCATCGTGTTGATCTCTTAGCTCCAATATTAAGACAGGCAGCTGCCGATGACCCGCTGCTTAATTGCTCACTGCTGCCTGCTTTTGAGACACGCTGTGGTATAATCTAGCATGTTTGATGATTCCACTTTACTCCTCACGTGACTTATATTTTCTCTTGTAGGACTCAGATTAATTTCACAGTGGCAATTGATTTCACGGCATCAAATGGTAAGTGTTTAAAATCTGTGCTCTTATCATTGAAATCCCTTAAGTGTACCGAGCAGATGGTTTACACTCGGATCTTTATTTGATGTGAACTCTTAAGTGATTCCTTATCAGTCAATTTTAATTAGCTTATTCCAATCAACTTTTATTTGTGTAGCACCTTTCATACAGGCAAGTGCAGGCCAAAGTGCTTCACAGATGATAAGATAATAAGACGGAACATGTGTAGAACATAAAACAAACAAACAAACAAACAAAGCCTTTAAGAATATGAAACCAATGCATGCGAGAAAATGAGCGATGAAAATTTAATAAAATCGATTGTAAGCTATAGTATTTGCAATAATAAAGATAAAGTAGGAAAATAAACAGTTAAATAAAAGCTAGACTAAAAACTAAAATGAAATATTATAAAACAAACAGAAAATAAAATGGAATAAGATTTTACCGCATAAATGCATAAAGGTGTTTGAGTAAAATAAAGTAAGTGATGTCTATAAAACATTCTTAATTAAAAGCCAGGCTAATGACACTTTGCCCCATTTTACTTAGCTAGAGACAAAAAACAGCAAAGTAGCTGAAAGTTGGACAATTATGAGAACATTTTCTATTACTTTAAACATCTTATCTGAGTTTGTTCTTTATTAGCCTCAATTTGTACAGTCTGTGCCTCAGACACCACATTTTGGAAATTGCACTTTGAAATTCAGATTGTTGTCAGCATGTATAGTCAGTGTTTATGAAGCCCTGAAGGTAAATTACTGTACATTTGTCATTGACAACAATTTAATGAACAAAACGAGCACTTTTGCGAAGAAGACTTTGTCACAGATGAGTGATGTTCTCACTTTAGGAGGAGGTGATTCAGTCAGTTAATATGCGTAATACAATTTTGGAAATCATTATGTCACAGGAGAAATGGGTGGCTTTCTTTGCTGCCATCAGATCAGTTCCCCAAATTCCCATCTTTGAGAATGGGGATATTATGCGTATACTTAGATTATCTTGTGTTTTTTGTTGGCAGTTGGGACCATGCTGAAGTTTTTCTTTGAGCCCCAGTTGCTCACATTTGCAAACTAACAGAGGTTTTGTCGGCGTAAAACTGTTTGTTCATACACATTAATTGCATATTACAGAACAAGGCTCGTGAGATTCTATGTTGTCCTTAATATAAAAACAAAACAAAACACGAAAAGACTAATAAACTGATCCTGTAACAAGCATTGTCTTTGTAACCCACGCCTGATGTCTGTTATTCCTTTGTGCCACAGAGCTCCATTGTTGTTAAAAAAAATGATTAACAGCATCATTGAGCCACACTGTTGCACTGGGTGACATGTTCCTTCATTATAATGAACATTGGGAGCTGTAGTTTATTTTCATTCAATCCCACATACACCATCCTGCTGCCAGAAATACTCACCAGAGCACCAAGTGTGTATTAATCAGCTGAAAATAGTCCCCAACAAATAAACAATTTCCTCCCATTTAAGCAATGTTTGCTAAAAGCAGCTGTGTCCACCTGTTTTCAGAAATTACTGAGCCTTTTTTAAGCTCATCTTATTAGTGTAGTATCTAAATTGCAACTGTGGCTTCATGTTACTTAGCTACACTGTAAAATTAGGGTTCCTCAACACTACCGGCTGAGGTCTGAGGCAACCAGTGAGATAATTTCTTCCTCCAGTGCAGCTGTGCCTTGGAGAAATGTTTGTGCAACTAAAACTCCAGTCTGCGTTTTTAACCCCCTTCCACCCACTGCCCTCCTTTTTATTTTAATATGACTCACGGACCAGGGGGAGCAGGCATAATTACAGTTTGATGCTGATGTGTGTTTTATTGTGTTGAACCATTCGGGTCCCAGGCAACCCGTCCCAGCCCACCTCCCTCCATTACATGAGCCCATACCAGCTGAATGACTACGCCATGGCGCTGCGGGCCGTTGGAGAGATCATCCAGGACTACGACAGCGACAAGTTGTTTCCTGCACTGGGCTTTGGTGCCAAGCTTCCCCCAGATGGAAGGGTCTCGCACGAGTTTGCCCTGGTAAGGAGACAACTTTCACCCATCATATGCATCATCCAAACATCCAAATCATCTGCCTGATTGTACACAATCCTTCCAGTCATTTATTCTTCCATTTATCCATGAACACTTGAATGTATCTGTGCATACATTTCCCTACAATAAATGTACATAAAATCCTTAATAAATTCCTTTATTCTACATGATCACCATAACCAAACAGCTACATGGACTAGAACACTTTGTACGAGGCCTCCAGCAGGTTAGATTTGGCAGAAAATTGCAGGATTGATTCACAGCACAAACAGATATTGCTTTACGGCAGAAAGCAGGATGGTGGCACTCTTCTTCCAGTGCTAACAATGCCAAAAGCTTCCTCAAAGTGTTGAATGATGGAAGTAATAAAATAAAAGTGAAACAAGACCCTACAGCCCTGCAACTTTGTGAGGCTGCACGTGTAATAGGCAAAACGTTGCTTTGAGCTAAATGCTAACATCAGCATGCTCACATTTTCAACATGACAATTCTAACATGTGAATGTTTAGCAGGTTCAATGTTTAGCATGGTCAAGATTTAAGTTCCATGTGCTAGCATGCTAACATTTGCTAAGTACTGAACACAAAGTACATGTGAGGCTGATGGGGATGTCATTCGTTTTGCAGGTTATTAAAAAATTTTATAAAATTACATTTTGGACATGATGATGGCGAAAGATGAAAAGTCACGAGGAACACCAATAATATACCTTGTGATATACCTTGTCTTGGAACCGTGACTGTCTGTACCAAATTCTGACCCAATCCATGTAGTAGATGTTGAATTTGATGGTTGCTAAATTAACACTTGGACCTGCCGTTAGGACTAAAGGCAAAGTTGGTCCAAATAACTTCAGTGATCTAAAGTTAGATTGTTTCTCTGGGAAACATGAATGTCTGTACCAAAATTCAATGGCAATCCATCCAGTCATTCTAATGATATTTATCATCTTAAGTAAAGTCAGAGAGAACATCTTTGTGACGTGAGGCAGTGGGGCTTTTGAACAAGATTAAGATTAAGACGGGCAGTTTAAAAACAAATTCAAAGTTGGCTTGCTCTCAAACTGCTGTTGAATATGGCACTGAGAATAAATCTTTTAACGGCTTTCATGCCAGCCGGAGGAGCTGGACTGTTACAGTGCAAGCACAGGCGACTTGTGTTTCTCGGAGAAAGATATAAGCATATATACAGTAAGTGACACCAGAACTACATAAGAAAAACTAATTAAAAGTAAACTGAAAACACAGCATGCAACCACGCACTTTTATACACAGATGACCAATTACAGGCAACAGTGTATTGGTGGGTGGTGAACGCTGCTGTCCAAAAAACATGAGTAAATTCAGCCAACCAGCCTGCGCACACTGTGATGATGGAAGCCAAAAGAGCTAGTTAGCTTTTGGCTGTGAACAGGCCATTTTACACACCACATTTTGTTTTTCTCTACATATACTGCCAGTCTTAAGTCCTTCTGAAGTGACACAAATCAGGGTTTGACAATCATTTTATAACATAAAAAAAAGCATGCGCACAGCACCCATTAAAGATAAATAATCTGAATTATCTGATTCCTCCGTTCAATGCCATCAGCTTTCAACCATGCATGTTATCTCTCCATCTCTCATCCTTCACCCGTCCATCCACCTGTCCGTCCACCCATCCATCCATACCACTCTGCCAATGTCAAGCGCCCCAGGGCTCTAGACGTCCTGGACTCCTGACCACTCCTCAGCCTCCCATACTCCCTCTCCCTGGTCTCCTGTCACTTCCAGATGTTGCTCCAGAGGCGTTTGCAGCCACTACAGCTGCTCAGAATTGGGTAACAGCCTCCCCAGAGGCGCCAGACCTTGAGACAAGGCACATATGCATTAATCTAACCATTAAGGATTTAACGAAGTCAGCTCTTAAAGAGGAAATCTGCAGCTGTGTAGCCACATGCAAGCTCCATTTACAAAGCAAAGGAGTCTCACGTGCACTGTTTTTGGACTTGTGGGCAACCAAGCAGAGTTAGTCAAGATGGTTTCATACTGAGATAATTAGAAAGCCCTAAACATATGGGTAGCATAAAATAAAGTTTTGTTTACTGTCTTAAACCCAGTCAACCAGACATCAAATTTTATATTTTATGAAAGGACATGGGGGGGGGGGGCGGCTGCAGAGATACAAAAACACTGCAACAACTTTGGTTCAACATCTTAGAAGAAGTGAATGAGCTTCTCTTAGACAAAGTCATTCCAAGACAAATTATCATCCTGTGCTGTCTCCTTGTAAACTCTGGTACAAGCAATCTGTGTCTCACCACAGTGGATTTAACTGCTTCTCCTGGTCTCCATTCCTCATGCAGAGTTGAAACATGTGGAATGACTTGCCTCGGGATATTCTGTACGCAAATGCTGCAATAGAAGAATGAAGCTGTCGACATTTCCCTAAAATATGTGTAATATATTTAATGTAAGATTGGATTTTATATTCCTAAGGGCTTGCAGCCCCCTAGTGCCTTTTTACACTAGGTAATATATTTTGATAATATTGGAGTATTATTGATGTTGTGGCCCTGGGGTCTCCAATTTGATGCCTCTGAGTATGCATGTAATCCTGTTACCCTGCAATTTGTAGCAAAAACATGCCTGTTTCGAAAATAAAATGTAATTCCATCCCAGCTCTTTTTCCCATAAAAGGGATATAAAATCTGCACATGTTTTTCTTTTTTTTTTTTCCTCCTTCATGGTGGCGCTGTTGTTATTAGTCCTTTCAGCTACACTGTCTCTGAATATATATCATAACAATCTATATTTAATTTAATTTCATAACTTTGATGCGTAGTGTGAAATGTGTGTAGGTCCCTGGTGTAGACGTTATGTAAGCAAGTTATTCCAATTGCCCTTGAATACATTTAACACATTTTTCACAATATCAACTGGCTGACAGTAAATCAATGACGGTGGCACACTGTATGTTAACTAGCTGTTTGCCGGTGGCTTAGTGAACAGCTAACATGGCTGAAGATATTCCAGTCACTTGAATTGTGTTAGAGACATTTGAGGCACGCCTACAGCTGAAAAATGATGGCCATCGTGAATTTTAATCACGTAATGGGATACTAAAAACCTCCAAGGATGTCTGCATAACAAATGTCTTAATTATTTTCTTAATTATACAAAACTACGATGAATCTCATTTGTAAAACTGACATCAAATGTCCTCTGTTTACCCACGAATAAGAAAAACTGCTGGTACCAGGAAGCCGACTCGACACATATAGTGTCAGACTTCCCACAAGCGTGTCTCAAAAAATCGAGACGCGCCAAGGCCTTCTAATCTTTACGACTGGACAGTCTGGACCTTCGCTTATGTCAAAGGTTGCAATGCCCCTTTTGAGTTAGATGATTTAACAGTGATTCAGCACTTTTATATAAACCTCTTAAGCATTTTTCTCCCACACTTATTCACGGTTTTTGTCTTTCTGTTTTTGTGCAGAATGGTAATCCACAGAACCCTTACTGCAATGGAATCGAGGGTGTGATGGAGGCCTATTACCAGAGTCTCAAATCTGTGCGTCTCTACGGACCCACCCACTTCTCCCCTGTTATTAACCATGTGGCCAGGTAGGTCCACTATAATCACAGCCAGAGACGTGGAACATGTAGGCTGACACACACGCAAATGTCATGGAGTACAAATACCACAGTTCTGCTGAAGAAATTCGTATAACATCAAATGGCTTTGGTGGATTGCAGCCATGCGTGTGGGCTGCTGTACGGCGATCTGTGAAGCAAAGGGAGGAGAGTAGAATAAACGTGCTAATAGCTCCGTCGACAAAGAGGAATCAATTTCTACGGTGGTGGTTTGGGCACCTTAAGGAAGGTATCCAGTCTGCACGGTGACTGATCGGCTGCCTTCAGGTCCAGGAGAAGGCACCAAGGAAATAAAAAAAAAAATTTAAATCACAGTAAGAGAAACAGTGCTGTGAATATCAGTGAATGTCACACCTCCCACCATTTCACACAGTAAATGAATCTCTGTAGAAAATATGTAGCGGCGCTGCAGCTCTAACAAAAAAAAACCCTGAATAACGAGAGACATATTGCAAATTATAAATGCAAAAGGCTGCTCTTTCACTGTTTTAAATATTTAAAACAAATGATATACACTTTTAGTAGATACTACCTGAAACTCTCAGCAGCACAACTAACATGAAGAACCTGATAAAAAGTGCTGTTTTGTAGCACAGTATTTTCCGGCCTCCTCCTGACATGATCCTCAATGACTGTAACAAGCCCTTTTCCCACCTTTCACCACCACTCTCTCTCTCTCTCTCTCTCTCTCTCTCTCTCTCTCTCTCTCTCTCTCTCTCTCTCTCTCTCTCTCCCCCCCCCCACACACACAGAGAAAAGCCGCGATATAAAGCGATCAAATATGTAT
>JAVQJF010067408.1:0-18734 GCA_036023855.1 Gadopsis marmoratus | reverse complement strand
GAATGAATGGTTTAATATATAAAAATGCATTGTATTTTATACTAATAGGCAATATTTTGTATGTAAAATCTTAATCTGAAAAGAAACTTCAGTAGTGTCGCCAGCTGTCTGATAAATGTGGTGGAGTTCTAATATTTGCCACTCAAGTAAAGTGCAATAAATCTCAATAAATTGCAAAACTAATTAAGTATAGTACTTGAGTGTATACTTAGTTACACCACTACTGGATTGTTTGTGTTTATGTATGTTCTCTTACTCATCTGAATACACTGCATTTCCTCTCAAGTCTTTTTAAGCTTCTCTGACTTGCATTCACCCTAAAATGTGTTTTTATTGACTAATTTCTTTCTTCTTCTCTCACCTCCTTATCTTCAAGCATGCATGTTTTAATGTTCTATATACTGTGTGTGTGAGACTTTGTGTTGTATGCAGTGGTCTAACTATTGCATAAGAACATAAAATAAACCCACTGGTGTAAGCCCATTGCTGTTTTGGGTCCTTTTCCCATCCACTCTTTCACTGCAGTGTGCTCAGTAAAGATAAGGACAACTAGACGTCCTTGTCTCCGCTAGTGTGGAGAAAACCCACCCTTAAATGCTTAGTGTGCTTTCCATGCTACACAGCTGTGCAGACACACACACGCGCCATAATTCTCTAGATAGACCTTATCACTGCTGAGATAATTTGTTTGCTGTCTAATGCCTTCAGGTTCCTTGAGTAGGGATTGTTGCACATCCTGGAATATTTTTCACATGTCCATATGAGGGTGTGTTGATAGGATATATGCATGTTTCTGTTTTAAGCCTATAAGTCCGCCTCCTGTCAGGCAGATTTACAACAAATGATGAGCCAGATCTCAGTCTCCTCCATGCCTCTTTCATCCTCTGCTTTCCTTCCTCCTTTTCCTGTCGCTTTCTCCTTCACCATCCTGTCTCACCTTTTAAACTCGAGACGAGCTTCAGAGGGATGTGTTTGCATGTGTATCTGTGGATTTAATCATCAATCGAATTCCCTGCAATGTCTGTGAGGAATTAAGCGTGATAGACTGTGACAGCACAGGCTGCCTCTATCTGCATATCTCATACAATATTTAGATGTTGTGGGAGGGTGGTAGTGCAGTCGCTGAAGGAGCAGGCTGGGTTTTGCAAAGTTTTGGGTTTGTTTCTTGAAAGTTTGGATACTGGTGGTGTTGGCCCAAACTAAAATTTGTGTATACTTGAATTTCTATCTGACCATTTTCCAAGTTTTTTCAATATAATTCAATTAGGTTTTTTATTTATTTATTTGTTGTTTGTGAACCTACAAAAGAGCATCTCATTTTTCTGTTTATCTGAAATCTTACAAATCACCAAATATGGATATACATAGTGTCAGTGCTGAAGGATAATCCATCACAATTAACAATTTGACAATTCTGTTACTTCATTTTGTTTCAAGCGGGGACTGTTTTAGAAAATGCTCTATAGAGGTGCATTCAAGGACATTTGGACATCCAGAGAGTCATCTGCTGAAAAGGATTAAAAATGGAACCCAGAAGACAAAAAGCAAGCATAGATACTGTGAAATGAAGGGTGTAAATGAACACAAAATAATTAGTTTGAACATTTTTTGCTTATTTGACTTGAGAGACTTTTGTATTTCTATTTTTTTCTTTTGGGATATGTTGGAAAACATTGATGTCATGTACTTCTGTGCACCAATCCACACACACTTTTGGTGCCCTGCCACCATCAGTCTGGTCAAACCATCCACAAAGTCCTGACAAGGAGATTAGCTGAGTTTTTGAAAGTTATATTCTTGAAATACAATACCTAAGCAGCTTTTGTTATGAATATTTAATATTATGAATTTTTTTAGGGGCTTTAAAAAGATTACCCCCACCAATCAACATACCCATACCATAACTCTGGATGGATTACCTCACTATTCACTACACTGGTGGTTCCTGATGATGCTCCAACCAACAGGACTGGTTGTACTGTGTAACTCCCACTGTTTGCCTGACTGTTGCTTTGTGCTGGGGAAAAAAATAACACATTCGAATGGTGGATTATACGTTTTTTTTAAATAATAAAGATTAAAAAGAGATTTGTTAGTGTGTGTTTAAGTACGTGTCTCAACCTCCTCCCCTTCTCTGTCTCTCAAGAACCATGTGAATCCAGCTGTGGATTTCACTCAGATTCCTCCAGGCATGCTGGCTCTGGATAACATGTTGTATTTTGCCAGGCACCACCAGGACGCCTACATCAGGGTAAGCATGTGCATACACTTCCATATACAGTTATACCCATATAGACGCACATGTGCACTCACACACACGCTGCTCAGTGATTTCTATGGTATTGTGTTTCTCCTCGTCACCTCCACTTCCTACCAAACCCCCTTCCCTCCAGCTCATTCACTTGTTTGTAGTTTCTGCCTCCTTCCCAAATTTTCGTTCAGCTAAAACTGCATTTCATGAAGTTGCTCAGCACAGATAATAGAAGTGATTAATTTCCTTTTCAGTATTTGTCCCTGAGCAACGGTTTTTACATAATAGTCATCATGACTTTATACTCCTGGGTATTAGACTAATATATATAATGGCTGTAGTGATTGTCTGTAATGGGATGGTATTCACTAGCTTAGTGAGTAGTATGTTTGAGTTTCAACTTGCTAATCCAGGTTGGTTTCAAGTATTTTGTGGAAGCTGTCCATCACTCTGTTGTAATTAAAACTTTGTATCAACTGCATGCATGCAGCAGTTTAATCACCACACCTGCAAATCTGTGCCTGTGTCTGTTCCATTATAATGTTAGTGTATGTATAGTGAGGCAATGGATCTTATCCGTCGACCACAGGGAGAAAACACAATTTCCCAAATTAAACTGTCACCAGCTGAAATGACTGGGACCTTGATGGCCTCACTTATGGCGCACTGCCACCATCCACATAATTAGGGTGAATTTTGAGATTACCTTCATGTTTTTTTCTTCCAAGCAGGTAGTTTAGAGGTCAGATAAGGTCAAATAAGGAATCATAGTTTCAACCATAATGAAAATGTTTATGGGAAAATGACCTTCAGTGTGACAAGCCAGCAAGGCAGTGTAAATGAATGCAAATATACTTATAACCACAAAGAACTCAGTGTAGACCTCTGCCAAGGCCTCAAAATACTCTAAATTTGTTATTTTTATATATATATATAAAACAATGCATGCCATAAAGATTCTTCACGTGGAGGCTTTAATCTGCATCTGGATCCAGATCCACATGCCACTTTTAATATTACTTAAAATCCAGGAATATTAGGGCTTAGTACATGAAGGCAGTGACCCAAACATCAGACTTACAACCGCTGAGTTGTGAGTAAGATACATTCCCGGATATCTTCGCTCTCGCTTATTTGATTCTCTGCGTTTCTAGATCGTCCTGGAGAACAGCAGTCGAGAAGACAAGCACGAGTGTCCGTTTGGCCGCAGCAGCATCGAGCTGACCAAGATGCTCTGTGAGATTCTGAAAGTGGGCGAGCTTCGTAAGTCTACATCAGCAACCACACACACGCCTTCTTCCACACTTGGTGTACTGTTTCTAGCAGTTCTTCATCTCACACAATATCTCGTCACAGTATCTTCAGGATGACCATGTAGACAGTAGAAAGAAATAGCTCAGAGACTGCTTTACCCATATAGATGCATGTACTTGGACAAACATCCACACACACATACTCACAAGTGCACACATTCCCTCCTTGTTGAGATGAAAGCAGCCATTATGCTCTGTAATTGTGCTGCTGGGAGTTCATTATTTAGTGATGCACCTCGTCCCCATTGAGCCCCTTTCAGCCTAATATACCACCTCTGGGAGGCACACTGTGCGAAGAAAGAGATGCTGTGCCCACGTCCACTCCAAATTGATGTGCCCTTTTCATTTGTCTTTACTTGTTTAAATGGGTGAGTTGGTCTCAGTTCCGCTTCAGACTGACCCCTACTGCTCCCTGTAGGGAGGGAGATGGCATTCTTAGCTCAGTTTAAAACTAATGTGCCCTTTTCATGTGTGTTTTTTATTTTTTTTTTCATAGAGGATTTAGACATGGCTGCATTGCAGGGGTTCCTCGCTTCGCCTGCAAATGGCAGCAAGGACATTGGACTTCAGCATCCACTCCTGTATCTCATTTTCATTTTCATTGCTGATAAAAGTGCCAGGCTAGGTTTCAATATAAGATAAGAAGGTGCAGAAGTACTTTTATTTAAAAAACATTTCCAATCATATTTTAATATTCCCGTCCTTTTTTTAATATGCTCTTATCTCTGCCAGACTCTGCTCTATTGCAAAATGTCTCCTGCTCATCATAAAATTCTAAACACATAATCGGCAATGGCAAAAGGATTTAGATATTTTATTTTAACCAGAAAGATGCTGTCTACGCTACTTTATTACACAAATGTAATCTGCAGAGATGGGCTGGGTGAGAAGAGACTTTTAGTCCAGCTGGACTGGTCATGTGACGTGTGAGCACACATATACTGAGCTTTTAGTTTTCTGATATCTTATGTGTTTGTGTGCATCTACTTGTGGCTGTGATTGGGGGGGGGGTTCTTCTGCACGGTGTGTCTTATTTTTATTCCGAGTGTCTCATTAGTTTGTATCCAAATGTGCTCCACTGCACATGCCCTCTTGATCCTCTCTCTTATCAGACTTGAAATTGCTTCCCTTTAGTCTCTCATAGAAATATAGCTTTGACCTCATTCATATCAAAATGCAGATTAAGCCACCAGACATGTCCCCCAAAAAAGGAAAACATCTTTATCTGGCTTTGCTCAGCATAGAGTCGAAGGCTTATGCAATACAGCAAAATCCCTAGGATGAATGCCAGGCCATCATTATGAATAAGACTTTGTTTTTGAGAGATTTGCTTGCTCAAATAAACAGAGCTGGAGTGAGTGCAGGGTTTTGCTTAACTTACTCAAAAGATTATGTACAGAATTTGCAACCAGACCAACAAATTCTGCCCTGGCATATTGTGATCCTCCTGCTTTCTATGATGAACTTAACATTTTCAAAACTTTTTTTATTGGTAAATAGCATTTTCTATTATTATTAATATTAATATTATTAATAATAATAATATGAAATTGTTATGTTATTACACTTCAAGACTGAATGCTGGAGTGAGTTGAATCCTAGCAGTGACCCTGACTCGTAGTTCTGATCCTTTTTTATTCCTAGTGGCTGTATATTGTCCTTTTTATAGCCCAGGAGACTGAACCTACCATTAATATTTAAGATTCGGTATAGTGTGGTTATGTGGGATAGATGAGACATGGTAAGGTAAATTTGAAATCTGCAGAGAATGTATGAGATAACGCAGCATACATGACAGGATTCCCATGTACACAAGTAGGTCACACATAGCCACAAGGTTAAAAATGATATGCAAAGGCAATACAATGAAATGCATCCCTTGCAGGAAATCATTGGGGACAGCAGAGGAAAGACAACATTTTGATATATTTATATTTATTGCGTCCCAAATCATAATGTTCCCATCCATCTTTGCCACAACTCCAGTAAATATTTGCACAGACTCTCGCTCACAGAGCATTATAGCATCTTATCCTTACGGGAGGAAGCCAGTGTGTCCCATAAGCCGCAATGCATCTTCTCTTGTAGAGAGCCAAGAGCATTTTCATACACACTCCATTAGCACTGCATATATTAACATGCATTAATGAATGTATGAGGAGGATGAATGTAGCATGGGCCAGGCAGGTGTTGTAAATGCTTTGTGAGTAATGACGGGTCATTAGAAAAGCTGTGTGTGTGTGTAATACGTAGGGGCATGAGCGTGCGGTTTCCCATAGGAAAGCAAGGCGAGAATTGAGCCTCGCCTCTACACAGACTGTCATCATTGAGCTGACCTTTCAGCAGAGAAGCTATGAAATACCTGACATTAATGAGAATGTTGGAGGGTGTCTCTGTACCGTTTTATCAGTTTTGATAGTGTGGTATTTGAGTCAGAATAATATAAGAAACTGGTGCATTATCTCACCAATAACTGACATTTGAAGCCGTTTTTATTTATTTATTTCATATAAAGCCCCCTAAAATAATTTTTAGCCAGACTGGCAGAGCTCTAGGGATGGCATTGTTGGTCGGTTAATCCACCACTTTAGTCCAGACTGAAATATTTCAACAACTATTGGATGTATTGCTGTGACATTCTGAATATACTGTATATCCATTGTTCCTAGACAGTGTCGCCCAATGACTTTGGTGTCCCAAGTTTTCCTCTAGCACCAGCACCATTTTTGTGGAAATTCTTGACAGGCATGTTTTACTGCAGCCATTCTGTCTCGTCATAGTACAGGTGTTACTGATGACGTTAACGATTCATTGACAGCGTGACAGTGAGCCAGCATGTTCAGCTAAGGAGTATCTTATCTTATCTTAAATGGAATTCATCCATCCATCATTCATTTTTATTGTTTTTCCTACTAAGACAAGTGAAAATGTCTGTGAAAAAGGGTGAATGGCTGTGACCTATGTTACAGACCTTCTATGTTTCCCCCCCCTTTTTTCTTGCGCCATGCACCATTCAATACTTTAGTTCATGAACAAATGCCTGCAAAATTACTGACATTCCCATCGGCCTCCTCTGTGCTTAGTGCTAATAAGCAGGTGCTACCGTTCTAAGATGACAAACATTCTACCTGTTAAACACCAACATTTTACTTTTGTCAGTTAGCATTTAGGTCAAATCATGGCTATGCTTAACCACAGCCTGTCAGAGCTGCTCGCATGGCTGTAGACTCGTGGTCTAGACTTGTATCTTTGAAACGTACCGTAACAGCTTTAATTTGAATCTCGTGCATGATCTTAGGCCTAAGTGCTGCAGAAGATGCAAAGTGTGCTAGATCGAGGTGAGATAGCTGCAGAGGTAGATGTACCCTTTTAAATGTTTCATGGCGCTGACACATCATTAAAAGTGCACCAGAATACAAGCACTGTGTAACACTGTGTAAACATTAATGGCTGTCTTTCAGAAATGGTTTCTGTAAAATCAGTCTAAACCCCTGGTGTAGGAAAAGAAAGTTAATTTCAGCTTTTTCTTTTCTTCTTTCTAAATATTTCCCTTTTCCCTTTTCTACACCCCTTTTGTGGATAAAGGCAGAAGCTCTGTCTCTGACAGAGGCCAGACACCCTCTTCTTGTTTTGTCACAGGGATGAAACACACAGGGACTCTGGATTTGTCGGTTGCCTTTCTTCCCCGCTCGTCTCATCAAGCTCTCCTTCTTGCTTAATTCTTTCTTTCTTTCAGGCTCCCTCTTTTTCTGTCCTCTCTGTGGGTCTCAAGAGTGTCTGTCCCTCTCAGATTTGTAATTTCTCGTGCTTTGATGCACTGTTTCTCTTTTTCTATCCCATGAATTTGACAAAAGCTATACCAATACACAAGCAAGTAGCATCGTCCTGTTTTTAAAATAAATAAGCCACTCAAGCATCTGCTCTTTCAGGTCAATGGATTTCCGCCCATTCCACTTTTGTTTAATACTGTCCTTGTTTTCAGACATTTTGACATCTTCCCTTTTGGTTGTGTATATATACCATATATATATTTTCTTCCTATGCACATGTGGTGTTGAGAAGGGGGTAAGGGAGCTTGACTGGTTGGATCAGCGGTCAGTGCTGCTTGATTCTATGTAATTCATAACACTATCTAGGTGTCGCGCTCTGTCCTCCCTGTTTCCCCTCTCTCATCTCATTTCACTACTTCACACCCTTTCTGTTTCTCTATCACACTCTTGCATTTGTCGTTGCCCTCCTTCAGATCCTGAAAAATTAATTTTCCTTTCTGCTGGAACACGGGGCTTAATGGAATCTATGTCGATGAGGCGCCATGACTTTTCAGTCTCTCCTGTTTAAGCTGGCCCATGGAATATTTATGAAGTTATTTAGAAAGGGCCAGGCATAGTGAGTAATGGCCCTGCTTGGTGATTCACGGTGTGGCATCTCGTTGCTGTGATGGAGAGCTGGGAGGCGAGCTGCGGCGGGTCCGGGCATGGACACACACTTGAGACTCAAAGACACCAGATCTGTGCATGTACACGCACACACACACACACACACACACACACACACACACACACACACACACACACACACACAGACACACAGACACACAGACACAGACAGAGGTCTGGGCAGGCTCCAGACTGACAGTCACATGATGTCCTTATATTTGTGTCTTCCATCAGAGAGCCAGCCAAGGTCAGAACAAAGAGCCATGTTCAGCACCACAGACAGCTCCACTGTACGTATGAGCTTAGTACACCAATGCAATACATCATGTGTAACATTTGGATTGGTTTTCTATTTGGGTATATATATTTATTAAACTGTCTATTCTCAAGGACAGTACTAAGGTTTATATCTTCCTTTTTGGTTGCTCAGTTATGAGCCTTGCATCAGAAAATGAGACAAGAATGAAGCATTTAAATATTTCGTGAGCCTAATTTAGCTGCTGTATATCGTATTTTTACACATCAGTTTTTCAGTCTCATATGACTGGCTGAATGTTTTTGTGTAATTATAAACAAATAAGATCAAGACTGATATGATTGATAGCAACAATCCTATGCCAGTGGTATCAATAAACTGTTGCTTCCTGATGAGATAAAAGATTTTTCTTTTGATTTTCCTTTTCAGTCTTTGTCTTCTCTTTGGCTTTAGACAAAAGTGAGTAATAATGTATGAGGTGATTTTTTTCTTTTCCAAAGACCTTTCATATCTCCCATCACCTGCCATTACAAGAAAATCTAAAGCTCAGTATGTGCTTGAGGACCACTAATAACTATACAATAATCCTATGAATTAAGCCTTCTGCCCAACTGGTAATACTGGTCAAGATCAGGTAGCCAGCCTATCGTGTGTGTGTGCGTGTGTGTGCGTGTGTGTGTGTGTGCGTGTGTGTGTGTGTGCGTGCGTGCGTGCGTGCGTGTGCGCAAACCTATTATCTGGACAACTCGCACTGTAATGACATTCATGAGTTGCCCGCTGTGCTGCGAGGAAAAACGCACACACAAAATTGCCACAGTGTGCGACTGAAATGCTGCGATGCATTTCAAATTAAATTACTTTAAAATACTGTTATAAGACATCAGTCTGTCCGAAAAGCCAAACATGATTCTGAGATTTCTTTTCACTTTATTTATGTAACACTACTCAACTTGCAATTAATTTATTTTTTCGTTGTTCATTGTTTCCCTTCATTTTAAAATAGGGTAAGATGTTTTTTTAGTACTTACACATTCTACACTTACACATTATTGGCATACACTGTAGGCATGCGCCTTTGGGAGTTGTAGTTGTTTTAATAAGACCAAACTAATTTTTATGTTTTGTTAAGATAAGATGCTCTAATTAAGTGGCTGTTTTCCGGCACAAGCACTCTAACATGTGCAGTCAAATCAGGACTGCCTGCAAGCCTGACAAGGTTGTGCATGAGAACATATGGAGCCCAGGAATTCATATCATAATGAGCATAATAAAGTGTGTGTGTGTTATTTATTTTAAAGAACATGCCAACTTGTAACCCAACATGACTCCAAGGACATGCAGCTGCGGTTCTGCATTAATCTAAAAACATCCACCTTTCAGGTCTATAGGGGGTTAGTGTTTCAAACTCAATAGACTTTGAGTATAATTTTAATAGGGCTGATTACATTTACAACCCACTGAGTTGTTTTTTTTTTACACATGACAAGTCATTATATTATACAGTAATAAATATGATGCTTTAGTCATATTCTGGTTCATATTTTGCCTAAAGCAACTACTGAGTCTAATAGGCTGCTTAAAAAAAATCTGTGTTAATTTTCCGTATTTCATTTTTAAATCACTGGCAGTTAAGTGTGTTGTGAAACATGAAGGAAGGGCGTGCTGAATTATACTGCATGAAATGTACCTTTCATGATATGTTTGTGTCGTGTCTCAGATCAGTGGGCTCCCTCTATAAGCAGTGGCTTCCACTAATGACGTGTCAGTAGGATGAGAATTTACATCCGAGATCAAACATTCGTATTCCAACATTAGCATTAGATGAAAATTAGCTTGGAAACTGATCCCAATCGAAATGACATGTTAAGTCTCAAGGTTTTAGCTGCTAATCCCTCCCGTAAGTCTCCCTCTATGAATCATGAACAAAAGCAGATGATTGCGATAGGAGGAAAGGCCAAGCGTGGAATTCCAAGTATCCCTCAAGTTGTGACATGAGGATCTGTTTGGCAGTCAGCAGCCACTCCACAGGCATTCTTTAGGGTTTTCCACTTCGTAGCATCAGGCGTGCAAAAGCTTTCTTTAAATTGGAGTGTACAAATGACAACAAACATGACAGATGGGTCCATGTCAAGTTTTGAGTGACCTTGGACTTTTCCACGCTCCTGTCTCATGTCGGCTCTGAACAGCCCTTGGTGGACTGAAGTGGTGCAGTGGATAAAGCGCAACCCAGCCGACGACAGTGCTGCCACTCTGTTAACCACCCCGTCTCCCTTACTTGCACCCCTCAAACCTTTTTTTTCCATGTTCTCAACAAACTGAAGCTGTTTCCTCATATGGCCCCAAACACCATAATGCAACACCAGACAGTAAATCATTGAATACACAGAATGGAACAAATCTGGCCACGTACAAGTAGCTAATACAAATAAGACAAACTAATGAAAACCAAGCAAATCCAACTAAAGGAAAGTGTAAATGTGAGTTTCTGTAGGCACATTACAAATTAGTGTAAACTTAACATATATTCCATTAATAATTATTATTCCTTGCAATCACAGATTCAAAAGAGGCAATATCTGATTAACTTGTACCATTTAGTAAAACTTTGGCTTTGACTCTCCCAATGGCTGAACAGTCCTTGAAGCAAATTCTTTAAATTCTTGTTAGGATAGACCCGGTGGTAGCAGAGACCTGTCTCCTGATAGACCCAGGAGGAGAGTCTCGCAGTGGTTTATGTATCCACTTTCCAATACTTTTTATTACTCCTTTCCAAAAAGTACAGACTCTGCGCACCCCCCCCCCCCCCCCCCCCTTAAATAAAGGACTGTGCATTCATCCATTTTTACATTTTCAACAGTATTATCATCCCTGATTCTAATTTTAACTGGTTGATAATACCTGTGTATCATTTTCTCACTGCATCTCTAGATTGAAGCTATTATTATTCATGCACACACTGCGTTTGTGTGCTTTCATTTCGTGCACATATGTGCACATAATCTGGAGAATTTTCTCTTTTGTTATGATTAAACAATTCTGTTTCTGAATTTGGGCAAACTTGGCCAGATTGCATATTTGTTTGCATGAGCATGACTCACGCTGTCTGATTGGATATTTTCCCTCAGAAGAATCTGGCGTGACGTGCGTATTACAATCTGTACTATAGCCCTCATATCTGATGCATTGAGATGTGAAAGATATGAGTTGTGCTTTGTGTTTTTAATAAATGCAACCTGGGGCAGCTCTGACTTGATAGAAAACTCACAGCTAGATGCAGTCGCACAAGCCTGATTGTATTTGAGAAAATATGAGTCTGTGAAAGCAGATGTACTGCTAAATTTGTTGGATACGTGTCTCAGTCCAGAGCGCTGATGGATTCGCTGCATGCCTCCCTCTGTCTCATTTTCCCTTCTCTCCATCTGCTGTTCTGCTATCCGTCGCTCTCCCTCTGTCATTTAATGCATCTTGACCATTGTTGGGGACTCTGCATGCTAAAATGGTTTTGTTACGTAATTAGAAACCACAGAGGAAATAAGGCTTTGACTTTTCCCTGTTTTCATCCTCCTCTAACCACGGTCCTTCATGTGCTTTTCTTCTTCCGTGAAATGAAATGCTTGGTGTAAATAAAGTTCAAAACAAATTCGATACTGTGGACAAATGGTAGTTTATTTGGTACGGCATTATACAGCTCTAACTATGCTTACTTTTCTATGTATTTTAACTTGAAGCACTGACCTCATTCTCCTGGAATCTTTTGTTTAATGATAATTAGTTTCACACTAGAGATACCGCTGGTGCAAACATTAACTGATTCATCATTTTGCAGATTCCAAATTTAACAACATTACATTTTAAGGTGACATATTTGGCAAAGAATCTACCCTAACGTGGCTATCAAGATGTTTACTAGCTTGTAAACGTAAGACAAGCAATTTTAATTGTGGGCATTATGCTGCACAGCACGGGCGTGCATGTTGGTGTGTAGGGTGACCTTACACCCCCCCCCCCACCCCCCACTCTGAGTATAACATATATATCTACGCAAGATATTTAGAGCAGCACTGTCGGTGAAAATTAGTGTAGTTACTAAAAGCTTATTTTAACATGGGATATGCCTTATGTGCATTGCCAGTATCTGTACATTGATGCTGTTTGCTATAGTACACAGTCAGACTGCTATGTCATCTAGCCAGCCATGGTTTGCATCTCTATGTACGTGCTGCCTTGGCATCCTGCAAACAAGCAAACAGTCACTGGACTGGAAAGATTGTGCTGACGCTGCTTGCTGGACGCACGCACGCACGCACGCACGCACGCGCTCCCCTTGTCACAGTTGGACATCAGGGCATGCTGGTATTGTAATTAGAGTGAGGATGACACTTTTCGCTGTGTATTCATCATGTGGCATAGCTGCAAGGTGACTCCGGGGGTTGTTTCACTTACTTTGTGCACACTCACGGACACAGATACACACAAACAAATACACACTGGACCTTGACAGATGTCAGGGTGGCATTCACATCTCTCTCTCACACACAGACACACACACACAGACACACACAGACACACGCACAGCTGCACGCAGAGATACAGGCACACACGGTTAGTCACCTCGCTCTTCTCCGGAGCTCATCTGTGTGGTGGCCAGTTGAGTAATTAGCTGTTAGTTGACGTCACAGAGCCCTCACGTTGAATGGACTTTGATAAGAGCGTGACAGGCGACAGCTGTCCCACACTCAGTCACGCTTGCATACACACACACACTGAGTTGCATATTCACTGCAGGGAGATGACTGTGACCCCTGACCTCGGCCCAGCTACTCACATCCCAGGATGTGAATGGATGGAAGAAAATGAGAGGAGAAGAGAACTCACCCTCTGAGTTGTCTTGCCGAAATGATGATATGGTGTGATGTTGTGGAACATCGCTGTACCGATGTGTCTAATTTAGTCTGCAACCGGTGACTTGGAACTCCTGTGCCTACAGAGCCATGACGCATTCACATCACATGGTTCAGATTGCAACGGAGGCCAACGTCAGCCTTAATTCATGGTTAAATATAAATTAAATATTGTGACATTCTAACAGCCACATTATCTCCCACTTGGTGAAAAAGATGTACATAAGTGGCAACAAAATGGCTGCAAAGCTGGTAGTTGCATTGACCTTAAATCCAATGTTAACACTAACTCACATGCTTCAGCTAATTTAAAAGGAGCTATACATATGTGTGTGTGTATATGTGTGTGTATATATGATTCATACATAACGCACCTAAAGTAGGCTATTTGTCCAAAACATAACCTCCCTGTCATGTCCAGTGGGAAGTTGTGTAGTCGACCTTGCGCCATCTTCAACTAGTTTTTGTGTCGTAACAAAGGCAACCAGTTGTGCCACCAAATCATATCTGTTTGTCATCATTTTGTACTGTATTATTGCACCGTAAAGCATCAACTTCTGCTGATCCATGTGGGCATATGGTCCAGCACAACCTAAACTGGTCATCACAGTGTCCTGTTACCTTCTTTATGGGTGGTACAGGCACGGAACATCTGGCTGTGCAGATGGATGAAAAGCATGCAGGACAAAGAAAACTCCATTACAGCCCATTTTTCAACCAACTTAATTGTCTGCTGTGGACCCATATGCTTGGCAAAAAAGGGTCATAAATTGTGGCTTAAACTGAGAGCGAGTTCATATCTCCCCTGCTGTTTCGTGGCGTGTCATCCAGCCGTGCGTGTGTGTGTGTCCCATCAAAAAGTGTCGCACTCCTCAGGCACTTGTGTCCAGTCTTCTACCCCGTCTCCATGACCATGTTAGCCTGCCTGATGGAGAGAAGGCTGTTTCTCAGCGGAAGGAAGAAAGAAAGGGTTTTACATAACCAGTTTCAACCAATTAAGAATCCAATTCACAGTGATGTAGTTTTCAGTATCTGTTTATTTTCTCACAGAAAAAGAGGTGTCCTTTTTAAGTCTATCTCTATTTTTTACTTAAACGAGTAATGAGTAAGGGTTGGTAACGAGTACTTTGAGTAAATTCGAGTAAGGCATTGTTATGATGTAGCCTCACTTGGTGTTGAAAGTAGTTTCTCTCTCACACACACACACACAGACACACACACAGAGTCTTAGATTAAGGTCGTTTGCTGCCTAACAATTAGGTCAAGGGTAGCGAGGAGCTTGGTGGGGGGGGTTCTTCTTCAGTACAGCCAATCCAGCTACTAAGCCCCATCAGTTAATGTGATGGGTGGTTCAGTGTTTTATTCTATAGCAGATCTTTCATCATTGTAGCGTCAATGTCTGTCAGAATAAGAATGTTGAAGCATCGCCGTGGTAGGAAGTCCCAAAGCCGGTTTAAGGCTAGTAAGGCTCAAAGCGATAGTTGCCTAATCACAGTAACATGACTTTGCACTCACACAGTGCCATGTCTGTTCAGGTGGATCACTTTAAGTGCAGTGGTGAGAATTATTCACTTGTGACATTTCAGCTAGCTGCAATGCTGAAAAGGGAAGTACTGCATTCAATTGTGATTTTGTTTCCCAGCATGTGGTCTATTCTATGGGAAAAACTGTACATTCATAAAGGTTAAGTCAGATTTAGTGCAATCTGAAAGTATTGGGATACCATTATTTTCCTCTATTTCAGAGCATTGAATTTGAAAGTCAACAGCAACTCTAAGGTGCTGACTTTCAGCTTTAATGTGAGCGTTTGCATCCACATTTAATGAGCCAATGTAGAAATCTATGTCCTTCTTATACAAACCCTCAAGGGTAAGAATGAAGTGCGCTAGAGTTGAATGAAAACTATGAAAAAACACTTTCCTAATACAGACTACACTATATGTTAAAGACTATATTTCGATTTTTCCCATCTATACAAGTATTACACCCCATACTGTGTTTTTCATCTCAGGAGTCTGCTACAGTGCTGAGCAGCTGTGCCCAGATTTCCCCCTCTTAAATTATTTCCTCAGCCTGGATGAATTATGTTTGTTTGATGAAATATTCAGTGATCCACACTCTGTAACCATTTGGTAAGTTTGCAGTACGATTATTACAATGCAGAACGCTGTTTGTGAACTATTTCGAGCATTATGCAAGCGTTTATTTTCTATGCCTCATTGCAGCGCTGCTTTAGGTCCTGCTGAGCCCTGCGAGAGGTAGTAAAACTGTCGGCATCTCAGCATGCCTTGCTAAACCTCAGGATGGAGAAATTTCTGCAGAGCCACATGAGACTGCTCACTGTCTGTATCTCCCAAATAAGCCTTGACATGCAATTCTCCTCACCTCGCCACCTTAGGACACTGTCTGTCCTATCAATAAGCAGCCCATTTAGCTCAGAGGTCACTCCAAACTTCAACCTGCCCAGCAACTTTTACCAGTTGGCCAAAAAGGGTATTTGATTGAGGAAGGGTTTTATTTTTTTAACATCACCTTTTCTTTTTCATCTCTTCCCTGTTTTGTTTTTTTCAGTTTCTGTCCCTGAGGGTGATGTACTGTTGACTAAGCAGCCAGTCAGCATCTGTTTTGGCTCACCTCTATTAGTTTCCTGATTGACTACCGGCACAGACACACACATCCCCCCCCCGGATTTCTCCACCTCACCCTCCCCTTAATCTCCCATCCATCACTCCAAATCAAGGCTCAGGTCGCTGTGCCTGGGGCCACTCATTATACTGTGAAGTTTCTATTGCTGCCTGACCCCTTCTATCCAATTTCATGGCTGCTCGTGGTGGGCCAGAGACCCTGCTGCTCTGCTCGGAAATGCTCTAAATGAACCAACCTTTAGCTCAAGGCCACCACTCATCTCAGCAAGATGACAAGAGGGAGATGAATTTTAGTTCAAATGAATGTCAATCCTTGTTATTCTACCTCTTGGTTAATATGGTTTAGCCACTCAGGAGCCCTGGCTTTCCCTCTTCTCCCTCATTCTTATTTCAAACACACTCTCACACAAATAGTGGGGATTGAAATGCTTCAGGGCACTGCTAATAAAGAAAATAAACCACTTCTGGCTTGGGAAAATGAAAAATCTCATCCTAATCCAGTTGGAACAGTGTTTGATGGTCACAAGATGTTTTCCAAGTGTTTGAAGTTGATGAGTAGCTACATTTTCAATAACTCATACCCTTGTTTAGTTGTGTAACTGTATCTCATTCTCAGTTATTGTTTCTATGAAATAATCTATACACACATCAACTTCCTGCCGCGCGTGTGCGCCACTAGACCCTGTTGTTGTCCATTAGTCAGGTGTTCATTCCTTCAGTCCCCATTACATACTTTAATAAATTGAAGGCCACCATATGGCGTGACTAAGCGGAGGAGAAAAGTAAAAAGTAAATGGCCCTTTTTTTGCCAACTGGCTGTTCTTTTGATGTGCCGGTGTATGTGGACTTGTAGTGGATGTGAGTCAGGATCAGGCTCATTGGGATTCCAGTTTGACATTATGGGAAATGAGCTTTTTCGTTTCCTTGCCTAGAGTTTGAAGAGAAGATTGATAACCGTACTGGACAACATGGTCCCCGTAGGAAATACTAATTAATCTAGTAAATATTCACCTAGAGTCTACAAGTGTAAAAGTAAAAAGAGTAAGATTTATAAGTTAGGCCAACGGTAAAGTAACAGTTACTCAGAATGTTGAATAATAATGTATTAGCAACACGTTAGCCTCGGACAGCTAATCTACGAGAAGTAAACTTCATAGAAAAACTAAACTAAACAAAAATCAATAATCGCAAAACTATAGAAGAGTCAAACAACGGCAATTGAGGATAAAAGATGCCTGTCGATATGTATTTGGTCACAGATTTGACAAAATGGTGGATGTAACGATGTCCGTTAAACCAATATGGAACCAATAGGTTGCTACTAGCAACACAACTGAAACCAACTGCTGGTGACAGAATAGCTTATCTATTACTTTGTAAATTATTCTATAGTACTGTGGAATACCAGTAAGTACTGGTTTTAGCCTAATAATTACCGAATTAATAGTAATTACTGCATCCATTAGAGCATTATTCATGGCACTAACTACAGGTGATTACAATTTTGTATGACTTAAATGCAAAGATATTTGTCTCACCACAAAATGGACTGCAGTGTCTCACTAACAGACTTCATTCATTGGTATCAGCTTTCATTTAAACTACAAAATACTGTAGGTGACAACATTTCTGTCTCTCGTGTTCACAGCCAGCGAAAACTGCCACGACTTCCACCCCATGTTCTTCACCCACGATCGCTCCTTCGAGGAGTTCTTCTGCATCTGCATCCAGCTGCTCAACAAAACCTGGAAGGAGATGAGAGCCACAAGTGAAGACTTCAACAAGGTACAAGCTGCGTGTGTGTTTTGGGAGAGATTAATTAAAAAACCTTGCTGTGTCCCATTTCTGTGCTACATACTAATTGTAAATAGGTTTTGAGTTTGTACAGCATTCACATTGGAAAACTGCCAAACATAAGTGCACTTGGTGCCAGTATGCAATGCTAAATGCTTAGATTTTATTGGGTGTGTGGTTGATGGACTCCTCACAGCTGGAAAAAGTTAAACACATTAGACGAAACGGACGAAACGGCTTCATGAACATTTTTCTAAAAATAATTAACAAACGTTAAAAGAACTGAACTCACGAAGATGCAACATCTTAAGAATTCATGGCATGAATTTCTTTTGAAATGCAAAATATGTTAGAAAAAACTGTTTTCACATTTGATGGAAAACAGCCTATTTATTAATTTATTTGTTTATTTAACAGAGACCATACAGATAAATATTGCTGCATATTGCATAGATAGAGTGCAACAGATGTGATGTACATAGTGCATCTAGCTGAAGCATGTCCCTGGTTAGCCTTTTAAATCCAGGTTAAAACAGCCAAACAAATGAGATGATAATACACAATTCGTAATAAAAGAAACAGGGCAGATAAAACCAACTGTGTACATGTGTATATGCATGTCTGTGTGTGTTTGTGTGTGTGCATGTGACTTATATTATTAGAGTACAGTATGTAATCTTAAGATTTAACTACGCTATTGTGTTTTTTGCAGACATTTAAGTTGCTTTAACAGATATGCATTGTCTTATCAAACGAAAGCAGTTTAAATTAGTTTTGATAGTCTTAGACAGTTTCCAAATGACACCTACACACCTGATAGACGATGACGCTGAGGACAAAACAGTGTGAATGGAGCAGTTTTGCTGTTCTTTAAAAGGAATACGCAGTAAGATTTGTGCCATGATTAATTACATTTCTGTTGTAGACACAGGCAGGAAGCGCAGTCACGTGGCTCACTCTTAATTACAACAGTCTTAATAAATGTTAGTTATTAGAATGGCATTGCCAAGATTCCAATGCAAATTAAAGCTGCAAGCAGCGTTGAACGGGCCCTCGTAGACCTGTGCACGTCGGGGCACGCGTGCAGCGTCCGCCGCTCGGCGGACCTCGGGCGCTGAGAGCCCATACCTGTCACTAG
>JAVQJF010067390.1:0-40515 GCA_036023855.1 Gadopsis marmoratus | reverse complement strand
GTGTGTGTGTGTGTGTGTGTGTGTGTGTGTGTGTGTGTGTGTGTGTGTGTGTGTGTGTGTGTGTGTGTGAGAGATCTAATGGCTTTGTGTTCTCATCCTTTCTCCAACAATCTCTTATGTCCTGCTTACATGCAGTCTAACAAAGCTGTAGCAACTGAACAGATGACCGGCAAAACAAAGAAAACAAAACACTTTTGTCCAGGCAATAACTCATCAAGGCTGTAATATATTTGAATTTTCCACCTGTTTTCAGTTTGTTCATTCTTTCATTTGGTCTATTTTTGATCATTTTGGAGTTCAAAGCATGTCTCTCTTGATTATTTTTAATCAATAAAGAATGAGCATATCAGCCACCGCTTAGCACTTTTTTCTTACGTACATCATTACCTGTCATTTTTAGCAAGCTGTTTCTGTAAATAGTTAACCAGCAACCCATACTGAACTGACTCCAGATCAACTTTTGTCGATGTTTTTACCTCCTATCTGATGCCTTCCCTCTCTTTGTAAAGTTTTATTTCTCCAAATAATTCTTATTTTATATCTGTATCAAATTGGAGGATTTGTTTTTCTGCTCATGCTGTGTTTTAGGCAAGTCTATGGGCTTCACTAGCTTTAGGTATGACTACACTTGTCCTTTTGCAACCCTTTGACCCAGAGAAAGTACTGACATGCTTTATGTTTGCTTTGTAAAGGGGCACTCCAACCATTTAGTATAAAGTTGGAGGACTTTCAAGACACATAAAAGAAAAGAAGTCAAAATGAGTGAAGCAGAGGGGCAGATATCCTGACTTTTAGTTCCTAGTATAGATCAAGCTTCAAAAACTCTGGATCCTACAATTCCCCTAATGCACCCCACCAGTGTCTCTTCATTAGATCCTCCATGTCTGGTAAATGCCTGTGTCTTTCAAGCACTTGACAAAGCTGTTCCAGAGTTAAATATATTATGAAGCCATTTTCTCAGGCTGTGTAGTACTTTCCATGAAGTAAACTGATTTTCAGGCCCCTGAAAACTTGGTTCAGATCTTCGCTGTCATCCGATTCCGATACAAATATTGCTAAACCTAGATTTAGCAATACGTGATGTTACTGTGTTCTAACTTAGCCCTGCCCACCTCAAACCAGTGAGAAGAGCACAGAGACAGTATGTTCATGTAGGATCATATCTCAGAGTAAAAAGGTGTTTGAGAATATTTTCTTCAGGGCCTTTAAATCGGCAGAGTGGTGTTTTAACAAATCTACCAAGTTACATCTTAGCACAAGCCACATGTTTGTGACCAATCGGCAAGGAGCAGCTGATTTTAAGATCGAAGCCCAACATCCACTCAACTCAGACTTTGAACAGCGTCCCTGACTAGTTCCTTCATGATAGGCAGACTGTTTGACCCCCCAACAAGTACAGACATTGCTTGAGAAAAATACCCATCCAGACTAAAGTCTGTTGTTATAATTGGAAATTAGCAGTTTTATTAAATATATCATGAGGGCCTCACACTTAAAAGTCAAAAAAGCCATCTGACCATGAAACACAATTGCACAAGGTCCTGTCCTCTTCATACTAAAGCGTTTTGACACTTTCCATGCTCCCGTGCTCACACATTTCTGCTGTGCACACTGGCTGGGGCCCATGTTAATTATATTCTAAATGTATAGGTCAGTTTAAGGGTGGACACTGGAGTGAGCCACATATCTGGACGGACTTCAGCCTGAGGAATCCTGACATGTCACATTTTAATATTTAAGTAGCCTATCTGTTAGCAGGTCATAAAAGCACAGTGATTGTCAGTTTAAACATTAACTTTCAGGACAAGAGGCAAGTTGACTGACTATCTTAAAACTAGATCTTTTGTGGTTTCAAGCTACACTCTGAGCTGCACATTCAGATTCCAACATGAGCAACTTTGGGCAGATCCTGAAGGAGATCGGAGAGTTTGGTTTATTCCAGAAACGTTTGGTGGCCGTATTATGCATCCCCAGCATGTTCGTAGCTTTTGATGTTATTGCCCAGGTGTTTACAGGCATGAGCTTCCCACATCACTGCAATACTGACTGGATCTTGGAGTGTGGGCCCAACCTGACAGATGAGAGACAAAGACAGCTCACCCTCCCAGTGAACAAGGATGGAAGTTTTGAAAGCTGTAAAATGTTCACACCTGTGGATTTGGATTTGGAAGCCATTGAAGCGTATGGGCTTAACACTACAACTGGATGCATAAATGGATCAGATTTCGAGGTCCCTAAAAGTGTCACCACGCTTGTGACAGAGGTAAGATTACATCCACACAACAGCACAAGTAACATGTTTTTTATTGTTGGGTTGCACTTTTGAACTGTCTTTGAAGAGTGAAAAGTATGGAGTCATAGGAGGGCCATAAAAAAGAATAAATCTGGGAAAGAATGAGACAATAAATGTGGAAATATAAAGAAAAATAAATGTATAAAGACCTAACTTTTGCCAAAGGCCAATCTGTCAATCATCTGGCTTTGTGCTGGCCTTCCTGCCAAGGCTGAGTAATGAATTCATGCACACATGAATCCTGCTTTGGCGGGAGCTTTTTAGTACGGTCAACAGGAAGTTGATGCAATGTAAGGGCTAGATGCAAGCCGCTGTAAAATGAAGAAGTTGCGATACGGATTTGCATGTGCGCAGTATAAACATGGTTGCAGTTTGAATCGAGTAAGGAAGAAAAGGAGATGCTTCCTAATGTGTGAGCCGATGTTCCGGCAATTATCTGGTCATCTGCATGGAGAGGTGTGTTTCTAATATGCAGAGACCTTTTTTTCCCCTACCATTATTTGCAACAGTGGCAACGGAGGTCATGTATGTCAGTGTCTGTATTAGTCAGCGCAGACATTTTCAAGACTCTCCATGACATATTCCTCAAAACATAGTCTGGTTTGAATTGTTCCTCCACATAGGCTACTGTGCAAGTGTTAAAAGAACTTGTTGGACACTTCTATTTAATTAAATTCTGTTATTTTATTTATATAGCGCTATATCATAACAAAAATAACATCACTTCTCCTTAACTCTTGCTCCACTTCTGCCATGATGTTTCCTTCCCTAATTCAAATAAACTGCTACCATGTTCACACTGCGCAAGTCTGATTTCCATGCTAAAAGGCTCCCGCCAAAGCAGGATTCAAGTGTGCATGAACTGATTACTGGGCAGGAAGACCCACCTAAAGCAAGTTGATTGACAGCTTGGCCCTTCAAAAGCTTGGTCAGCAAAAGCAAACAATTATTTGTCTTTATATATTCACATTTATTTATTTAAATATCCACTTTTGTCTTTTTTGACAGATTAAAAAAAAATAAATAATTATTTCGATGGCACTCCTATGACTCCATATTCTGACTGCATTTAGTAATGGCACCAGCCCGGTATCCTGGTTTGTTCAACCTATTGATGAACATCACACTTCTATTAATACATTTCAAAACAAAAGCAATTTCAATAGTTTAATTGACACAAACTGAACTTACATGAAGGTACAGGTAGGTTGCCCGACAGGGGTACAATAGATAAGTCCAGGTCTGCCGATGGACACAAGGAACCCTCATGCAGTCTCCACCGCACACAGAAACACACATAAACAACAAGCCATTATAGAATCTGAAACCCTAAATACACAAGCCTAGTGAGCTGATCAGAAACAGGCGAACACGGGAAACCAGGTGAAGGGAATCAACACAAATCAGAAAGAGACAAGTCACAGGAAACCCTTCAAAATTAAACAAGAAACCCCAACAACAATCCAGGGAACATGACACTGCTCCTCTTTTTACCATGCTTCCTGTTGTCAGTTCAACCTGGTGTGTGACAGGAGCAGTCTGATTGAGGCATCGCAGTCCATCTACATGGCTGGTCTTCTGGTTGGAGCGGTGGTGTTGGGGCAGGTGGCTGACAGGTACACATTCACACCCACCTTTACTCCATGTACATGTACGATTCTGAACCATTTATACCTTCCGCAAATGTCTCATTTTCAAACAAATCTCAAGTTCCAAAGTAACAGTTCTTCTCTCCTCCTTGTAGGTTCGGTCGACGCTTTGTGGTGCTACTTTCGCTCTTCTTCCTACTGCTGTTTGGCGTCGGTGCTGCTTTCTCACCCAACATCTATGTTTATATAGTTGTCAAATTTTTAGGTGGCATCTCCGTTTCAGGCATTATTGCTAATGCATTTGTGATAGGTTGGTACAATGTTCCCGACTGAAACTTCACCTGTCTGCGTCTTATCTTTAGGAGGAGGCTATGATGCCATTTCAAGAACATTGTTGTCATTACAAACAAAGGCACTGATGGTTGATGCATTTCAGCTGCAAAAGTTGGCTTACACTGCCTTGTGTTGCATTGTCGAGTGTTTGTCCTACGTTTGCATTGCAGATGCAATAATAAATGTAAGTCAGTGTTGTCAAAATTACAGTGAAATTAGTAATAGGAGTAGTAAATATTTAGTTGCATACACACGTTCTATATTCAAAAATAACCAGAAATAATGACATTTCTGTCTCTATTATTGCTTTGAAGGGGGAGAGTGGAGCGATTCCTCCAAGTTTGCTCTCTGCACCATTTTCTGCCACAGTTCTTTCTCTCTTGGACTGATGGTGTTGTCTGGTGTTGCCTATTTCATCCGCAACTGGAGGATGCTGCAGCTGGTGCTCTTCAGCCCTCTTGTCCCTGTTCTGGGTATCTTTTACTGGTCAGCAGCCTGTGAGGCCACTACTTGGGTTTTATGTTTTTGATTACAATAAAGTGTGCATTATAATTTGTGATCATGGACGTGCAGAATATGTCAATTAGGATTCTTCCAGAGTCAGCTCGCTGGCTCATCACCCAGGGCAGGAAGAAGGAGGCCATAAAGGAGGTTCAGAGGGCAGCCAAGGTGAATGGGAGGATGGTCCCAGAAGATCTGCTAGACAAGGTAAATTCCATCAAACACATTGTGGCTTCAACCAAAATCAAACACAATAAAGCTCTGAAATAAATATACACTAACTAAAGAATAGCATACATTGTTTAGCTGGAGGTCGAGGGTACATCTAAAAGAGGAAACATGGTGGACATCTTCAGGATTTCATATCTGAGAAAACGTGCTCTCATAATGAGCTACATCTGGTGAGTATTCACTTCAACCACATCTACAGCCATACCTTTATGGTTGCACTGAAGATATATTTTCTGCTCTGTTAAAAGGTTTGGAACAAGTATGATGTACTATGGACTGAGCCTGAATGTTGGAGGTTTTGGTCTGGATATCCACCTCACACAGTTCATCTTTGGCATAGTAGAAGTTCCTGCACGTCTGGGCTGTTTGCCTCTCATCCAGTACTTTGGGAGGAAAATATGTCTAGCAGTGCTCCTGTTATTTGGAGGTTGTGCTTGTCTTGGGATACTTGCCATTCCAATAGGTAATTAGTTGTATAATAATAGGGGTCTGTTGTAAGCCATCTTAAACATATGCTTCACCTGATTCTTGAGAACTCCCATCTTTATAAACAATTTACATTTTAAGAAATGTACTAACAGAATTCTTTGCCCTGTGATCCTCATTACATGTCAAGAGTATCTTGTAAGATATTACATGCTTTGCATTCTGACAATGCATATGTTTCTTTTATATGTGTCACAAATGTGTTTTTGCCTGATTTATCATTTGTCCATCAGACCTTCCTGTGGTGCTCACAGTCATGGCCATACTGGGAAAATTTGCTGCCACTGCCAGTTTCTCCATAATCTATGTTTATACTGCAGAACTATACCCGACCATTCTAAGGTAAGGTAGGTAATGTCCAAGAGGTAAAACATAAAATCTGTTATTATACTTAATACTGTCAGAAAATGCCATGTTTGCTATTATAATGCTGATAAGTCCATTGTCTATATTTGCAGGCTGAATGGTGTAGGTCTGAACTCCATGTGTGCTCGTGTGGCTGGCATCCTTGCTCCACTGATCAGGCTCCTAAACGTCTACCATTACACCATCCCCATGCTGATATATGGCACGATCCCCATTTTTGCTGCAGGTTTATGTTTATTACTGCCTGAAACCCGCAATGTTGAAATCCAGGACCACGTTGAAGTCATGTGAGTTGATGAACCCTTTTGCAAACATAGTCCTTATGTTGTCTACAAGAAAATCAGAGCAATTCTAAATATTAATCTTCTTGTTTTTAATTTTAGAAAACCCGACAATGGGACTGCTGCGACTGCATCCGGAAAGGCCACAAGAATTTGATTCATGTGGGTGTAATGGTTTTCACAGATTGTCCAAATCAGACAAAATTGTTTGCCTGCCCTCAACTGATATCTGGTAGCAAGAATTTCACAGAAAATGCAGTAACCTAAATGCAAATCTTCAATGGGCTCATGTTTAACTTGTAATTATTAAACAAAATAATTTTTTTATGTTTCATTTTTTTTTATTGTTTTACAGCTACAGAAGTAGTTTGGTAACTGGTATCTGTATATATATATATTAAAAGTAAATATATATGAATATGTATTTGCTATGCAAGATTGGATTAGATTTACATTCATCATGTAGCCAGAAACACACCTCCAAATTAATGCTAATCTTGCTCCATGTCTGCTGGAGGTTTAAGTAGGCAACATACCAACTTTATAAGGCCATAATATGTCAAATGTGTGTGTAATGTACCTGTGATGAATTTCTGCCCCCATGTGGTAAACAAACAAACACCACCCTACTACTGAGTGATGCACTTACTAGTGCACACAGTTCCAGCAAATCAGAATCAGAAGTTGAGAAGACTCCAATGGTTTTAATCAATTACCTGGGCTAGGGGTATGTTAGTTGAGATAAAGAGATTAGTTTGGGATAAACAGTTCTGATACATTACAGACTTTTATGTCAGTGTTCTCTTTAATGTCGGGCCATTGGCCTATCAGCAGTGGTACTCAGATCTTTTACTCAAGTAAAAGTAACAATACCACAGTGTAGAAATACTCTGTTGCAAGTAAAAGTCCTGCAAATTTTACTTAAGTAAAAGTACAAAAGTATTTGCATCAAAATATACTTGAAACCCCGGTGACCTAAGGGTTCAGACTGTGACCATAAATCACACATCCCTGCTGAGGACCTTTCTTGCATGTTAATTGAGAATGCATAATATGATAAACAATTATAATGAATGAAATAAGAAAATGTTAACAAAAATTAAATTTTCAAAGATAAGAATGCCATATAAATAGTAAATCAAATTACATGGCAAAGTTTGTAAATTCCTGTGAGATGGACTCATCACAGTAATGTTGTGTCAGGTCCTCAGAATTAGTTAGAAATGTTGCAGACTGTTACGTCCCCCTTCGTGTGTCTAGGGGGGAGGGGAGGACGGTAACAAGCAAACAATGGATCCGAGCCAGGGTTGCTGCACCAAACTGGTATGGTTTGGGTTGTTGTGTATGTGCGGGTAGACTCTTGGGGCAATAAGTGGGGGAGGATGGACTCAGGATGGATGCCAAAGAAAATACAAGAAACAGAACAAAACCCCTCCTAAACTAAAGTCCCACCTAAGCCCAACCAAAAGCTAATACTAAAGAAAGGCTCAGGAATATCATACAGGGGCGGCACCACCCACTAAAATAGTGTTCCTAACAGTCTCAAAACTACGTGAGTGCGATGTACAGGGCGCCCACCACATACCTTTCCTTAACCAGTCTCCACAGAGACTTCCAAAACAGCTTGTGTCATCAGTCTTTCTGAGTCAGCATGAACCACCAACACACACACCTCCAGGTCTCCTCTTTATAGCTCCACCCTCTCCCAGCTGATTGGGTTGATTAGTCTAGACAGACACACCTCTGGAGCCATTTACCAGGGACGCACAGGTGGCAATCAATTGCTGCTTACACCTGCAGAAAGGACTGGGGAACAGGGTCACAGACAAACCCAACTAGGCTGTCGGCTGGTGCTTGGCATGTAAACACAGACCACAATATCAACACTGCAGGTAGAAATGTAGCTGCTGGAACGAAGGTCATGAGTGTACAGGTAGGACACACACTGTCAAAGACTTGATATGCCAGCAGGACTTCACAGTAGGAGCCAAGTGAATGAGTCTCTTTATTATCTGGATAGACATAACCACCCTAATGCATTCTGCCTTTGCATTTCACCATTTATGAATTATATTTATTTTTGTTAAAACATCTGTTAATGGTGAGATTTTTCTGTACAACTACTACACTGGTACTATTTTCAACAATATGGCATTTGATTTTCATTCTTTCATTCTCTGTTATCACAGTTAAAATGACATTTACAAATCATTTTCAATTTGTGTCCACAAGAAAGGATTATACAGTACAAACATGTTTACAGTAATGTGTTGTAGTAATCGTGAGTGGGGGAAAAAAAAGCAAAAGCAAATGGTAATTTCATAAATCTGACTGAATGACAACAAGGTGATTGCATGTGTCAGCATCTGTCGCACGTATTCTGCAGTTTCTTACAATGATAAAGCCAATCTTTGCAATTAGGTTGTGGATTACGTGTAAATGCACTATAATTCATCATCAATCAATATACATAAACACAATGTAAGACTTAGACAGCAGTTTGCCATCGTATGGTGGTCTCATCAACACCATCAAACATCTCATCAAGATTTTCTGTGTTGTCAGTCACCGTCAGCTGAACAGAAACAGAACACAGTTTTAAAGGATGGGAGCCAGGTTAATGAATTATAATGAACATGACAAGAGAAGTAATACATAATAAAGACAAGTCTTGCCTGCTGGTACTCACATTGTCACTGGATATTTATGCCTCAGACTCATTGGAAACCACATCAGCAGTATTTCTTAGAAGCCACCGGTTCTTGTGCTGAGCATGTCCAAAGCCCTCATCATAATTCCCTTTTCTTCTGAACAGTTGTTGGTAGTGAAATATGCAGTAGAATTCCCCATGTAAAGGTGCATAATTGTACATGCTACAAATGAGCACAACGTGTCAGTTACAGTTCAATTAAGGACGGTTAGCATTTACAAGGGTTTACAAAAATTTTGCATTTAGTAACTCATCATTCAAAAGTTGTCATTTCTCTACCCATGGTAGCCAGTGGTTCCCAAACATTTTCTGTCATGTTTTTTACTAGTCATAGCAGGAAAAGCACGGGTTGAACAAATAATATTAATGATGGCTCATTTCCAGCAACTACAGTGTTGCTGCAACTGACAGTCTTATTACTTAGGCCTACACCTGTGCTTGACAAGTCAAAATGTGAAAAAGGTCTATTCGACTTAAGTTTCATTTGATGTTAAAGATCATGTGGCACATGAGTGTGGGAACTCAGTGCTCTAGAGGAACATTATGTAATTGCTATAAAGTTGCACTTTGTTATTTGAATTTTTTTAAATAGTCTGTAAGAAAGCATGGCTTCTGTTATATACAATCATTCAACCGATTAATGAAAGAAAGATTTGGAATGTATTTGGCAAACATTAAGTTTATTGTGGTTATTGGCACAAGTATAAGATGATGTTTCTCAATTTTAAAGAAGTTTGTTTCTATAACAGCTGGGTTAGCTTACAATTAGAGCTATCTTATATTCGGGCCGATACGAAATATATCGATATCAAAGTTGTCAAAGTAACCAACTCTTTTTGGCACGGGCAAGAAATCAATATTTGGAATAATCGATCAATTTTTCTAAAGAATATTTTAATATCTCACCTTAATTTCTTCTTGCACTGTTTACAACAGAAACAGGTTTTGTGAAAAATGTATTTGTCTGCATTAATTATTTCCATTGGGTAAACCGGCTTCAGGCAGGCTGAACACATCTCTCGACGAACTGATTGAAACTGATGAGAGAAACATGACTGAGCTTGGTTAAATCAAAACGATTTTGTTTTTGACAATAATAGGCATCAATGACAACAAACCCAAAAGCATGATTGAAAACCAATAATGCGTATTTAATTTCAAATGCAAATCAATAACAGTTTTAAAGAATGCTAAAAAGCTAAATAGTAGAAGCAGAAGCTAAAAAGCACATCTTCAAACATCAATAAGATAACCTAAATCGAATAATAACCTCTTATAAATAAACAACAAGCAGTAATATCCAACATCCAGCAAATAAACACTGCCAACTCATAGCTAATAGGTAACAAACTGCACCTATTTGTGAATGATTTAAGGTTTCTGATTGATCGGCTGCCGAACATCGGGATACTTGGTGACCTGATACTCAGCCGGACTGACCACTGCCTGACCTGTGGCTGCTGTAGTTTCTGGCTGAGTGGTGGCGACAGTGGAGTAAAACCAGTTACCAAAGTTATCAGTCGTTTCATAGTTCTCTGTGACTATTTTGGTGCCCATAATACTGTTTCCCTCATGGTCGGTCTGCACATCGAGTACACTGAGCTCTCGCTTAGGGTTAAGCGGGTTGTAAGAGGATTGTTTTTGACCTCCATCTTTGGGGTCAATTTTTCTGTTTTGAGCAGGGCTGTTGCATGTCAGGGTTGTTGTTGTCCTGAATTTCTCCTCAGTCTTTGGGCTGTGCTGACGTGTCGGACAGATTGTGGTCTCTGGTGGAGGCACCTCTGTTTTATCCGTGGTTCTAGAAGTCGACTGGATGGAGATGAAGGCAGGTGAAGATGGAGGACTTCCTCGTGGTTTTGCAGAGGCTGCTGCAATGCTCGCGCTCTGGCTAACCGGCAGAGCTGCGTTCCCCTGTGCTGTAGGACGTTCCTGTGTCGGCAGTGATTTTGTTCTGCTTGAGCCGATGCTAATTTTTCTAATATTACCAAAGGACGGGGATTCTTGCACTATCCCTAATGACTCTTTGAACAGGCGTGATAAACCAGCAATATCTGAGTCCGATTTCAAAGTAGAGACAGAATAAAGAGCCTTCTTTATGGCTTCCTCTATGTCCATAAGTCTTACTAAAATCTGTTCTTTTAGAATCATGATTTCCTCACTGGCTCGCTCAAGATCTCCAAAAACATGTGCCATTGAGGACTTGCCTTCAGTTTTGTCACTTGTTTGTGTTATCCTCTCTTCTTTGTTTTCTTCTTCCACCCTTTTTTGTTTCTTTTTGTTGGAGCTGACAACCCAGTCAGGGACGTTCTCAAATACTCTCCTCAGAGACCTCACATCAACCTCGCTCGTGTCCCGTTCAATTTCTTCAACTCGACTGAGAATGCTCTGCAGTTCCCCCTGCTTTCGCAAGTTGTCAAAAATGTCCATAGCTGCTGTTAAATTCCCTCTCATGATCCCATCCATGTGAACTGACAGTCGCTGTCGGCGTTCGTCCTCTGTCTCGCTTCGTCCTTTCTTTTCCCTCATCTCAACTCTGCGTTCTTGTTTCATTTGTTTCTCCTGCTTGTCCATGCTGTCAGCAGTTCTTCCGAAGGTGTTTGGGTTATTGCATGATTGGCCAGTTTGTTGTGGGTCCTCAACCACATGTGTGAGAATTGAGGAATTATCTCCAGACATGTGCTGGGCATTTTTAACTCTTTTTGGCTTTACAGGAGCATTCTTCACTGGAAATGCCTTTTTACCTCCAAATCTCTTGCATGCTTCGTGAAAATCTACATAACTTTCATCTGTTTCATTCATGATGTCCTTGATTGGTACATCCTGGTTGCTTTTCTCTTCTGCTGTGGCATTTATCTCCTGTTGTCGATTAATTATATTCTTATCTGTGTTACCACTTTCCAAGGTGGCGACTGAACCTTGGACTCGATGCCTTACTTTAATTTCCTGAGACATCTGTATAGCTTCATCAAAAAGCTCATTTCTTTGATGACCCTCTGAATCAGGTATTGAGTCTGAGCCACTGTTAATCTTGACCAGATCATGCTTATGCTCAGCCGTAGGTGACATTGATCCATTGGCCAATGGTTGAGGAACCGTTTCTTTGGGTCTCACACTATCAGTTTGGGTTGCCTCAGGATTCTTTGTGTTGGTTGATTGAATGTCTCTTTGTTCCACTTTCAAATGCTCAGGTTTAGGTGGGATAGCTGGCTTTGGACCAACAGGCCTTCTGCTTTTCTCAGCAACACTTTGGCGTGGGGGCTCAGCATTTGCTGCAGTCACTTGTTCTTTGGACACCTCTTCTTTCAGTGGTGCCTGAGTTGATTTAGGTTCAGTCACAGGGAAAACCTCCACTTTAGTGGACTTTTGAACAGACACTGCATCCACATATTGTGATCTGTCATTGTGAGGTTTGGAAGACTTTCTATATATCATAGCTGCTCTGAAGTCTCCTCTAGTGACATTAATGTTGGATTTCTCCAGGGAATCCAAAGCTGCTTTAAGTTTACCCTCAAGAACAACTTCCTCTTCCTCTTGTTGGGCTGTCCTTGTTTCTGGACTACGTACAGACACCATAGAAGCCATTTTGCTGAGTGTCTCAGTAGTTTCTACATCTTCAGAAATTGTTGCCTTATAGCATGTCTCTGTATTCTTGTGTTGGTGGTCTGATGTAGGTTCTGAGGTGATGTTGCAGGCTGATGGAAGTTCATTCCACCTTGGCTCAGTGCATGTGTCCTCTTTTGGGTCCTCATTTTCCTGATGCAATTCTGCTTTTGCTCCTGAGTGTTTGACATTACCTACTGAGACAATGGGTTCCTTAAAAGATTCTTGAACAGGGAATTGCTGTTTTTCTTGTGATGACTGATGCAAAGATTTTGCCTTGACTGTGGCCTGTTTGACGATTTGGAGGTCAGAGATCTCGTCATTGTCATCTACCACCTTGACTAATTCAGACTGATGGGCCCTGCCATTGTCCTGTGTCTCAAGATGTAGGTATGGTCCCTGTGGTGCAACTGCAGATTTACATGGTTCGTCTTCTGTTTGGGCACCATACTCCTTTAAGATAGTCTTAAATTGCCCAAAATTGCATTCTGTAGAGGAGTGGTTCTTTCCCAGTGTCACATTTTGACCTGTGAATTCACAAGAAATGGTGGTAAATTTGGCAGGATTATCCCATGCATTCTGCTTTGGTTGAGTTGGTCTTTGATCTCCAGAGAACATGTTTTTCAGTCTTTTTACATCCACTGGGACCCATTCTGAAGTACTCTTTTCTGTCTGATCACCTCTCTGTTCATGATGATGAGCCATGCCTTGTCCATCTCGGTTAGGAGGGAGTTCTTGTTCTTGCTCTGTTGGCTCAGCCTGAAGAGTTTTCAAATGCTCCAAATCTCCCTTTTCAATACAACTCTTGAACAGTTTTACATTCCCTTTTACTGTGATTTCAGGCCTTGTTGGTCCTTGACAGGTTTGGTCTTTAGACGTTTCTAGAAGGCAGCTTATGGTTGATTCAATGGCACCTTTTCTTAGTTCTTGATTGTCTGTTTCACTCTCTTCCCCTCTTTCTGGCTCTGGTTCCTCATGCTCTGCACCATGTGGAGGACAGTAACCTTTCACGACTTCCTCATCAAAATATTTGTAGATTGAGTAAACAATGACTTCAGCACATCTGTCCACATCCTCCTGGATTACCACTCCTTTCCTCAGAGAGTTATCTTGATTGAGAATATCCTCAATAAGCTGAACCACATTGGCAGTTTTAAACTCTGTGTTTGGTACAGAGTTGGTAGTGAACTGACACTGGTGCATGGGTACATTCACCACTGTGGCCTCCATACATCCTTTACTATCCTCCTTTAGGTATGTGATCTGACACTTTAGGTTTGCCCGTGGTAGCGACTGGAGTATGACGTTTTGTGCCCCACCTTCAGTCACCTCATCGTATTTTATCTCAGGCCCACTCTCTGATAGTGTGAATTTGGCCTTTTTAGCTATCATCGTCTCATTCACCTCAATGATTGCGCCATCTGAATTTATGGCATTTACGTGGTAGAGGGAATTCAATGTTTCCTTGATGTTCTCCACCATCGTTTCAATTTCGTCCTTGTTCTGATGCCTAATTTTGTCAAATGGCATTGATTCAAACAAATGGGTTCTGTTCTTGACATTAGCTAGTAGATAGTCCTGAGCTGCCTCACTGTCTCCTGCTGGGCTTGGGGATTGTGATTTATGCACAAGAGAATGCTCCCTTTCTATGTTTGTTGGGATAAATGGGTTGTTTTGGAAAAGAGCAGCACTCGTTTTGATTATTTCCCCAAATTCTTCTGCATCAGGACAGCTTGTAGGCTCACCCTCAAAGACTGTTTCACCAGTGGAAACCTCTTCCCTACCAGAAAAGCCATGGTCAGTGTGTTGACCAATGGTTTCAACGCATGGCCCTTGTTTATGGGGCTGATCTGTCAAATCAAGACTTTTGGTAAATGCAACGCTTTTGTTTTTGTCATGTAGATTCTCTTTACTAAACATTTCAAACTCCTGTTTTTGTTTCTGGACTGCCCCTGTCTCATCCCCAGAAATAGAAAATTTACCGCAGAACTTATCAGGATTTAATCTGGATGTGTTCACAGACTGGCTCTCAAATATCCTTCTGGTAGCCTGAACATCTTTTCGTTTCTCCTCCTCACACCCTATGTTAGGATCTGGACTAGAACCAAATGTTTTGTCATCCTCCACGATCCCTTTAAAACTTTCATTATATGTCCTCTCTTCATGCTCCTTAAACACAGCTGATGTTTTACTGACATCGCCTCTTTCCACTGTTCCCTGTGCGCTGTGCATCTTGGGGGTGTAATGAGATACTTTGTCACTCAGGGCACAGTTCTCAAATATCAAGCGTCTTGAAAGGACCTCTCCCTCATATCCAGTTTCACCAGCTGTCATCCCAGTCTCTGAGCTCCAATCCTCAGCAAGCTGCTCATCCACAACTTCATCCAACAACTTCAGCTCTGGGTGTGTGTGCTTCAGGAGCCTTTTCAGCTCACATTTCTGCCGCTGTTTGTAGAACCTTTCTTTGGAGAGTTGGGATGGCGCGCACTGTCGGAAATGTGCCCCAGATGTGTCTTCTGGTCCTGGCTGATGCCTGGCTGAAGGAGGTGGAGGGAGTCCATCGCTCCTTTGTTGGGAGTCTTTGGCCATCTTAGAAGAACAAAGTAACGTTCTCATCATTGAGTGTGTTTTGTAAGAGAAATAAGCTATCCAGTGAAAATTATGCTCTAGAGTGTGCAGACATGCTTACGGCAGTGAGAGCAATATGTTATCTTCTTTGTCATTGGAGTTGATTTGCTTTCCACATGCCAGGTGTCAGTGGGTTAGCCAAGCTCCAAAGCAACCATCAAATGCAACCACAATGATAAATAAAATAAATCGAAAACATAGTGCGGATGGCATCCAGTATCTTGTTTCTTTCTTTTGAAGGCAACTGTGCAACTTTCAGGAAAAGCAAGCATTTGTTTCTTGAGCTGTAGTGTGGAAGATGTTTGACATTACCGTGACAATGTAAATCCAATGCACACCATCATGCAAACCGTCTGGTGAAATTCTACCTTACCTTGGTTAGTTTGACTCTTTTCCCAGCTTCAGATGTCTGATCTTGTGCCTGGATGGAGCAACAGTTATTTGAGGTCAGGTTAATTTCACACAAGTAATGTTGTCTTGATCTTGGCTGTCCGACTTTTCTTTATCAGTAATCATTATATGGTGTATTTTAGTGTTATACTGTAGCTACAAACTTTGTGAAACATGACTGGATATTGGTACAAATTACAATCTGGTTTATATTTTTACAGTTTTGTACATCATTCCCATCTACAGTGACATTTATGATATATTTTTCTGATAATCATATATTTTAAATTAATTAATTCTGACATAGGGTTGTATTTAATGTGTGTAACGAAATCTTATCATTGAAATTACAAGATGTAACTGCTCAAATGCGTTCAGAGTTAATGTTCTTCTTCATGAGATTACCGGTTTTGAAAGGCTGCGCGGTGATTCCTGAGGTGCCACCTTTGACAGATAGAGAGCAGACATAGCTTTGACTGAGACACACAGTTTCTCCTTGGTTTGGATGAAGGAGCTGTCTCTGAAATCTGCAATTGACCTCCTCTTTTCATCTGCGGAGACATCAGGCACAGCAGTTGTAATGTGTTGGACTTTCTTCATGACACAATTTTATACAGTGTAGTACTTAAAAAAAAGTCCTAGTCAGAGCTCTCTGACTCATGATCCGTGTTGACACTGGTGATCAGGTGCTTGCTACCCTATAAATGCATCATCAAATTCCTCACATGGGATTTTTAGGGTAAAGGCAAAAGTAGTCATAATTTTGTCTCGCTTTGTTTACTGGTTATTATTAGCTGTCAAAACGGGCAGCTGGTGTTAAATAAGGCGTTATTTTCGGAGGCTGTCGCAACATCGTCTGACTGAGATTCTAATGTATTTAAACAGAATTTAACAAGCGGCTCATTTTAATAACATACATGTGGCTGTTATGTTCACATCCATGTCACCAAACTGCGTGTTAATAGTTGTGTGTTAATAACACTTTCCAAGCTGATATTTAACAGCTGCCGTGTCGCCGAGATATAAATGTACCACTCGTGGTGGAGAGGGATAGATATCCGACTCCACTGACACAAATACTGAGAGTTAAAAGGACAGGCAAGTCACTGCAGATACAGTTGACTGAGGATAGGAGAGCAAGAGAAAACACTCCTACGCCTTTAAATTGTTAATCGAAGTACGGATAAATCAGTAGTCCTCTGGCAGCTGTCAATCAGGAACACATGGAAAAACTGACACTGTCATGTTAGTATAATGTGAGAACTCTTTAGGATGAGGATTTGGTGAATTTTGGCGGCATTATTAAAGTCAACTTCTAATGATAAAGTCTCGACACCCTAATATTATAAGATTTACGTAGCTGCTAGAACTATCGGGCATAGGTATTATTAGCTGCCCCAGTAGACTGTATATATTAAGCATTTTTCAAGAGCATATGCCCTTCAACATGCGGGTGAGATTGTTTTCACTCAGCAGACAGACAGATTATTCTCTAGGTGCCCCATTCCATCAAAATACAAATCAGTACTCACAGAAAATGAACAACTCCCAGTTCCCTCTGACCTGCCTGTCTTCTTCTTATTGTCTTTCAATCTTTGGGAACATGTTCAGGCCTGAGTTCCTGTTGGTTTGTGTCAGGTAATGGAGGCTCTGCCACTCTCGGTCGCTCCCACACTCTGTCTCATTCCTGCCCTACTGACAGCTGACCCTTTCAACCTCCTGCACTTATTCAGGACTTGTAGCACGCCGGCTATTTCTGTTCTGTCCTACTAATGAGGCCCACAACAGGCCGAGTCAATCATGTCTTTTTGCACAGTCACCGTGCTGATATTCATCTCCATTTCATATCTTCCTTTCCATTCATACCGTCGACAGCTTTGGCCTGAGTCACTCACTCGCAGAGGGCTTCCCAGGCATCTTGGTTCTTTTTATTTATTTGTTTTTTTCAGTTTCATGACAATTTAGACGCTGAATTGGTCTGATATGAGAAGCTAAACATTTTTCCATTTGCTACTGTGGTGAATCAAAAGCAAAGGATTTTTACGCAGTACTTTATTTCATAGGTCAGTAATTCTCTGATCATTTCCTTGGATGTTTTATGAAGAGATCTATGTAAATTGGTTACTAATTGCAACGAAAACACGTCTTTTCTTGAAAGAACAGCTTAATTTATACTCAAGTAATTGTTCATTTATTATGTCCTTTCTTTTGGAAATGTTGTTTTTGATGTATGTTGAATTGAATGCATGCCTGTAGACAAATATCACATTTTTGCATGTTCCGCTGACCTGCAGTACACTGACTAAAATACTCTACACTAGCAATTCATTTGAATTAATTCATTGGAAGTATATTATTTGAATACTGTCTATGTTTTCTGTGCAAATTACATTGGTATATCCATGAAATTATTAGGACAGTTTCTCTTTAACCTTTTTATTCTGTTCTGTTCTGTTCATGATTTCATGCATAAACATCTGAACAGTTTTTTGTTATTCGACTTACTATAGCACTCAAATCGGCTACAGTTCCCTCGTGGCCTTTATCAGGGCTGTAAATATCAGTACAGTGTCTCTGCTCGCTGTTTATTTTTTTATTTTTTGTGTTTTTTGTTAACTCTGCCAATCAGATTTCCCTCATAGAACAATAAAATGTTAAGTTCTACTGATACCTATTCAATAGATGTTTCAGTGACCTTAGAAATTCCTTTCTGCCATCTTGAATTACACTTTGAACATTTATGTCCCAGCTTTATTGTGCAGTAGATGGGAATACATAGTGGTCAGGCTGGCGGTTCATCACCGAGCACACTTTGATGAATGTTGTCTTGTACTCACCAGCTTGAGAGGCTGCAACGTTTTCAAAATCAATACCACCTATTGTTTTTCTCCGCTCCATCCCGGTTCGATTCATCACCTGGTGAGAGAAATAATGAACTGTCACTACTACCAAGTAGACCTATGTCTGTGTATGTGACAATATATCCAATCTCAGTTCTATTTTTGGAAGTAACATGATGGATTTGAGAGAAGCTTATTTAACTTGAAAAATGGTTTCAAGTTAAATATGTGTTGGATATGAATCTGCTATTAATCCCAAAATGATCGACAGGTATATTCATACACAGACTAACACCAGATGACAACTAAATGTAAGTTAAATATAATTTACAGATGTTTTCTTAGATATTACTGATGTAAACAATCATATCAAATCAAAGTGAAAAAATGCTTGTTTTCACCTGTTAAACTCGGCATAAAATCGGGCCTTTAAGCTAATGAAAGTGATTCTATTTACCTTTCGAGTCACATGACCTTTTGCACCTGTTTTAGCATCATTAACTGGAGCGTCAGGAGGATTTTGGGTCTTTGGTTCCTCTGCAGAGCTCTTTATCTCTTCAATCTCTCCGTTCATCACTGGCATGATGTCTGCTGCCCTGTGAGGTGATGTGAATCTTGTCTTCGGCTTGTCTTGTGTGGCTGCCTTTGACTCAAACAGAGTCTTCAGGGCCTCTATGGACCCAGCGCTGCTTTGAAGGCTCCCCATTGACTTACTGCGGGTTAAATTGGTCTTGGCTCGAGACCGCTCCCTCTGGTCCTTTCTCAACATCAGAGACTCCAGATGAGTCTCTTTTCTCTCCAGAAGAGGTGGTGCTATCTGACAGTGATACACACAGAAACGCATGCAGCTGTATGAATCGATTTCCCACACAGAAGACGCTTTGTGTTAACTAAAAAATGTCACAATGCAACATCAGGGGTTACCTCTTTTAACACCTGCTTTGACTTTGCTTCATGATTGACCAAAGTATCTTGAACGGGTGCGCTTACTTCCACTGTAGTTTGATACCTGTTACACACACAAAACCCTTATTAATTATCTACTAACATACAAGCACCGCATGTCAAAGGTTATAGAGGGTTGGATTATGTGTTTAGAAAGAGTGAGGAAGGTGGCGTTTCCTTCACCTGGCAACTAGCTGGGACACAGATGTTGTCTTGTCCCGCAGCCCTGCCTCTCTCCAGGTGGGCTTTTCACATGACGAGGGGACGCTCCTCAGTGACTGGGCGCGCCTCAGGTTGCTCTTCCATTCCATGACCAATCACGTCACAGCAGCACACTGTTTGCAAGTATCTATATCATCTAATATACATGACGAAACATCAATGACACTTCCTCTATTATCGCAGTACATTTTCTCTGTGGAGGATCAGCAGACCCTGGATGTCATAGTCTGTTAAGTCTTTAGCAACACATTTTGTTCTAAGCATCATCTTAACACGGCTAGTGAGCATTTTATCAACTCGTGAAGCTAAACGTTTTCCCGCTAACTTGTAGAAATGGCACGTTATAACATCAATAATGAAGGAGATTTTCCAGTGTGCCACCATTTTAAGGGATGCCATGCAATTTAACAGCAATACAAGAGTGCAATATCTACTCCATATAGAGATGAAATCCGATGTTTCATGAAAACAAGGTGTTGGACCATATAAAGGACATTTTGAGCAGAATCGTTACCTTACAGATGTCAGTCCGCGTCCGTTCCCTGTGACAATCAGAAACACTTCGGCAGCATCACAAGACTTGCACACGATGATGTGAGCAAAGTCCATTTTCTTCCTCATTACCACAGGCTGTGTAAAACGAGCTATGAAAATGTCCAGAGTAGCAAACTACTGTATGTCTGCTGCTTTCCTCTGAAATACAGAAACTGATGTTGCAAATTCAGAAATCATTTAACAGAGTAAAATGTTGTACTCTGTATCAAGCATCGTCCGTCATTATCGTGTGTTCTGACTCCTACGTGAGTTTTCAGGAGGATCCTTGATGTTCGATGTTGTGTCAAACCTCCAAAGCTCAGATGTAATCGCTTGATCTTTGAGCAGCAAAACACCATCCATTAGGATAAAATGTGATTAACGTTCATTGATCCTGAGGGCATGTAGCAGCAAAGAGTAGGACGGAGACAAAGAGCAGCAATACGAAACAACTGAAAATGAGAGAATAATGATAATACGCAGCTCACTTGCTTTGAGAGCATTTTGGTTGGGTTCAGTTTTGAGACATACTGATTGACAGAAGATGTCAAGTCATGATGCCATATCATGTGCCTACTGGGATAATAATTAACTCCTAAACATTTGAAAATGATCACATGTAATTTATTACTGGACAAACAGACAGTTCAACTGTACAAACAAAGTTAATAGAAAAGATGCATAATGCACTGGCTTGCAATGTTTGCAGACTTCTAAAATACTCAAGTAGTGCTTATACCTCAACAGTCAAGCAGTTAGGCATTGTGCAACCAGAAACAAAGACCCAATCTGGCACATTTTACTGGAAATGTTTGAAATTTCTCGACTGCAAAAGTTTGAAGATCCAAAATGTCATGGTCAGCGCAACCCTCTTTTAGGTCTGTGCCCCACTTTGAACGCCCCATTCAAAACAGCCTGGAAACACCAGTGCAATTAAACAGTTATTTTTTACTGCGTCTTTTAATGGTTCTCAGTTCGTCTTTCAACTGGCTGGGGTTCAGTCGTCCCAGACAGCTAGCGAGGAACAAGTGTTGTGGAAGTTTGTAACCCTAACCCCATCCAGGAATTCCAAGACCTGCACTTTAAATGTGAAAAATAAAGGTGTATATAGGTTGTCAGGAAATAAACTGTACACCCCACAAACTCAGCACTGAAAGCTCTACAAGCAGTTTTGGAAAGTACTAAGTGCACTTACTCAAATAGTGATCTTAAAGCTGCATTAATTGCTTTTGTCCACTGGGGGGCAGCAGAACAAGCTGAAAACACAATATTGCCATGTTAGCACCACACAGTAAATGTTATTGCAATTTTGAGATACTGGTGCTTTTCTAGATATATACATTATGTGAAACATAATACTTTAACTTCTCTAGATTCTTCTCTAGGGACAAATATGTTTACCTCCACTACATGAGGGCTGTATATTTACTAGCTGCCAATTTACTAGTTGTGATAGTAAGATATTAAGATTTTACATTCAAGCATGAGATAAGCCTATAAAAAAATTAAAAACAGTATGTCAGTTGGTTAGAGCTACTGTCACCACAGGTACAGCACTGACAACATTACAACATTCAAAGGAGCCTTTCTGCATAGCGACTTATTTCAATTTAGATGCTTAAGTTTATTTGAATGCAAATGCAGACACATTTATTTATGCGGGAGCATTTTTACAGTGTTGTTTTTCTGTTTTTACTCTTAGCCTGTATAGTCCTTTTATCTGGGGTTCCCCTCAATTTCGCTCGTAAAAGGCAGCAGAGGTTTGAGACAATGGCAGCTTCTGTCCGCGCACACAATCCAAATTCACTCTCTTCTGTCTTGCGCTCAGTTAATCAGTCTTCAGACAAAGAGAGAGCAACAGTAGCAGCACACGCCCCTGGGGCAAAAAACGAGAGATTCAGCCTGGCTGTCTCCCCCTCCTCTGACTCCCCCCCCCCCCCCAAGAAAAACCCCACTCCTGTCTCTGTCTCAGAGGCGCTGCAGACATGAAAGGGAATATGCAATGCACCGCCTTTGACTGTGAACTGAACTGTTATTAGGGGAAGTTTACTGGCCTCGTCTGCGTTTTAAACACACTTGCGCATCAGCAGCCAGCTGCTGTGGAGGCTGGCTGGATGGAGACTTAATTCCCTGCGGATTTACGCTCCACGACTGGCGAAGAGCTGCGAGCGGGAAGACGCGCACATCTGTCTGTCTTCCTGTGTTCGAATGTGCCGTCACAAGGCTGCGAACAGGCCTTTATTGAATGTGTAAAAAGGAAACATCTGTGAGAGAGGATTGGCCTTTCACGTTGCTCACTGGTGTGATATTATCTGGCAGTCCAGCAGGGGGTGGTAAAGACCACACAATCACAGCGCCCTGCATTGTCTTACCCACATTTGGGTTTTGTGGGAACATCACAGTGGGGCTATTCAAGGCCAAACTAGGTTGTTTCAGTGCACCAAAATAACCCAGAATGTACGTTAGCGAGAACAGAGACCAGATAGTTGGGCGAGGTAAGGTCAGAGCTGCTTAATAATGTTTCGCCAGTGACGCATACATAAGCATATTTTATCACAGGCAGTGAAATCAGTTTATATGCAGGACTAATCTGTCTCGCCGTGTGGGAGATAAATATTCTGCTGTCATTAAAGTTCTGTTACCTCTCTTAACCCTGCTACAGTCACATTTCTCATCTCTACAGGACCCTGCCAGCGTGAGGCCTGTAGGTCTTTACAGAGCGTGTGACACTGGTTGGATGGACTGTTGGATGTGAGTGACACACACACACACACACACACACACACACACACACACACACACACACACACACGCACACGTAAACACACCACACACCTCACACGGCCGGCGGTCATGAGTTTGCCTGAGATGGATGATATGCAGGCATCACGACATAGAGACTGAGCCGTGGTGTGTGTGTGTGTGTGTGTGTGTGTGTGAGTCATGCTGCTGCTACTAGTGATACTGCCCAACATGTAATTGAGGTAACCTAGTTGGTGTTCATTCAGAGTTCTTTCTAGAAAACAACAGGCAAAAAAGTGTTGTTCTTTTTAAATAATGAAATTATTTAGCTATTAGATCGTGTTCTCTTAAGCAGTTTGGTGTGGCCTAGCTTATTGGTGTAATCACACTTCGAGAGTAATTCTTCAAATAATTATTGGCACATGTAGGAAAGTCGTCTCTTGGCCAGCTGACTTTGATGCCAATGCCTTGAATACAACATAACTAGCAACAGAAGAAGCATACTTTAACCCACTTACTTTTCATTTTGCTTTAAAAACATTATGAGCCCTAACTATTCATTTGCACCTTAATAGTCTAACTTTAACACTCTTTGATTTTGAGTTTTTACATTTTAGCAAAGAAGTGTCAGGCCGACTGTATACCTAAAAATGACTTAGTGATGTTTCCATCAGTCTGCCGTATGTGCAAGGATTCATTGGATGATTTGACTAAGTAGAACGAACACATATTCACGTATTAATAGATTCACAGCATGTAAAGATGATATTGTAGCAGCATTGTCGGTACCTGACAGTGAGCTCTCAACCTTGCTTTCTGAACTGAAACTTAACGCTTGACACGACTTGCAAATGCGTTGCCTGTTGCAGTTGTGCTGAACAATTAGTTAACATGGAAAATTCAAGAACTTGCTCAACCACTACAGAGGTATCAAGTCTGGCATGTGAATAAAACATCACAAACGTGTGTTTAAGCCTTGCATATAGCTACATGAATGATGGCTAAAAGCAAGATAAGACTATTAAATGTCTGAGGCAATTATGCGATTATGCTAGTCACTTATAGATTATGGGCTCAGACAACACAGTTTCTAATGTTCTTAATCCAGATTTGAGCATATGTTTCAGATCCTCACATATTTGTGAATCCCTCTGCTGATGGTTGCTGCTGGCTAGTTCTTCATTCTTCCCGCAGCAGAGGAAAGTGAGGAGGAGGAAGAGAAAGAAGACGAGGAGGAAAGAAAGGAGCAGGGATAAAGGTGTATATATTTATCCTTTAGCTGAGTCACAAATCAAGTAAACAGCTGAGCAAAAGCCAAGGCTTGAAAGGAATCACCAAGCTTTCTGCAAGAAGAAAACCCAATAATGAGCTGCAGTTGCTGAGCTCACATCACATCTCTCATTAACATTTTAGTCATTTAATTGACTTTTATTGAGGATAACAAAAGACTATAAAAAGCTTCAATTCTTAGATCACCAAAATCACAAGCAACCAAAAGTAGGAGTCGACACAAACCCTGATAATATTCCCATGTCCACAGAGATATAATGCAAGATAAACACAGTTTTGTTCTGTTGTCAGAGAAACTGGCTTGTTTAGCTGTTTTTTGAGCCCATAATTGATTCTAATTAGGTGTAGCAGTTCACCCAGGCGGCGTCATGTTTTGGAGAACAGTGAAGAAAACAGAACAGAACTAAAGCTGAGTTTCACCAAAGTATTTCTCATTTGTTCTCTGCGCCTGATGGAAGGACCTAAGTGGGAATCTATGTGTCATTAGGAAAGTGTATTCCTTCCAGCATTGAATTAAAAAAAAAAAAAAAGTTCAGGAACACACCGTCAGCTTCTCCTAACACATGGCTATGATTTGTTGGAACCCACGTCGTCCCTCCCTCTTTCCAAGGGAGAACGTGAGTAGTGGTGAGCAGCGGTACATTGTGTGTGTGTGTGTGTAGTCCATGTTTTTTCTGCAGGTGTGTGCAGTGCCTGGAGGGGGAACGTGTTTCAGTACAGCTGAGTGGGAGTGACTACTGCCTAACTCTTCCCCTTTTTCTTTGTACGAAGCCGAACAAGCCCCACCCGTCTCAGTCTCACCCGTCTCAGTCTCACATGCACAGGCAGCCTTGCCACTGCCTGTGCATGTGTTTGTGTGTCAGTGAGAGTGCACGTTTCACACGTGTGACCACCGTGGAGGCAACCGGAGCTCTAAGCTGCTTTGCGAGGCTTATGAGGGCAGCCGCTCACTGGCTCCTCAAAGGCCTGTGTTTGGTACATGCCTATAGGGGGTGACGGCATAGCTGAGCACTGGAGCATGGTGCCCAGGGTTTCACATAACAATGCTGGGTCAGGGGCAGCCCGCAGAGGCACTGCACTGAGCTGTACATGGTCACAAACACAGCTCTTGTTCAACAGTCAAAGAAAGTGACAGCATTAATCTGTCAATGCAACTGAAAGTATTTATCATTCCTTGCTTGGTTAACCAAGAAAGAGCTGCTTTCTTTTAATCAATGAGAAATATCTTTGTAAGTGCACGCAATTCATTTGATGTATCTCAGAGATTTACATATACTTAAATATTCTTCGTTGCTGCATTTTGTGCTCAGATCCGATGAAGCAGAAGTGTGAGTGCTGGGGAAAGCAGGTTAAACTCTGCCGCTGACACAGTTTCTCAAGTTACTTTAGTCGAGGATGATTAATTGTGGTGCATATGTACTGTACCAAAGAAAAAAAGGAAGCACACACACACACATATGCAGAGTGTGCCCTGCAGGACTTAATGTTTGCCGCTGTTGATATCGCACACAAGCACACACTGTCCCTCCCTCTAGATTTGGTCCATGTCGAGAGCTGGAATATCAGGTTTCCTGTCTTTGTGCAGAGTTTGTACTCACAGCTTCACCTTTGTTCCTCCTCTGTCAGCACACAGCAGCACTGCATCAGGGCCCTCTCTGCTGCTCTCTTAGGATATAGCCTGCCCACCAAACCACCGGCAAACTCTGTCAGTGGATTTAGGGTTGCCAGGAGATCATTATCACAGGGAGTTAAAACAGTCTTTGCATGCATTTGGATAATTGGTATAGCACAGGAACAACAATGAATCCTAAAAAAAGTTTCATGAGATTTTCTTGTTCAGTGCTGCCAGGGTATTTTGTCCTTTGTGTGTGGTTCATTCATGGTTTCATTCTTTTAAAATGTGTGATTTGTTGTTCCTACGCATTCCCCACTGCCGTGGAACCCCAGATGACCCTGCTGTGGCGCCAGTAGAGGCTGGACGCTGTGAAGGAGGAAGAGGAGGAAAGGGGTGGAGGGAGCGAAGTGAAGCATATCAGGATATTAGAGTGCATTTATGAAGCTGGAGAAAAAGAGCACATAATGCTGCAGAGTAGTCCCATGCAACACGGGGGGGGTGTCTGTGCGGTTCACTCCTAGTTTATCTGAGGAATGAATTGCTTCTGTGTGCACGCTCACCTTTATCTAATAAGCAAGCCCCGAAAGTTATTTAACGCTTGCAAGCAGTCGGCTGCACCAGGAAAGAGGCCTGTGGTTTGACTGTGGGCCGCTGGAGCCGTGCCTTTTTGAAATGTGATCCTGCATGTGAGACGTCACACAGCGCAGCTCCTGGAATGTCCAGCGTACAGACAGAACAAACTCAAGCAGAGGCCAACTGTAATCTCATATCTCTGGCTGTGACACTTTGTCCTGAAGCACCATCAAATAGGCACATATCTGCACGGTTTATCTGCGAGAAGCCACAATATCGATATCTCATAGCCGGAGAGAGCTTTTTACTGTCCACATTTAAAAGTATGAAGTGTGATTTTGTGAAGACACCATACGTGGGTCAATGCTCTACTTTTTTACACTTTTTTTCCCTGCCCTTTATCTGTGTGTCTTATCTCAACAAAAAATGCACTGAATTTCCCAATGAAGATCCGTTTGCTGATCAAATGGAGTACTGCACAGCCTGTGGAAATAGCTGTTTGTCTTCTGTGGCTCTGAAGGGTGCTTTTTTAAAAGTTAAAGAAAATATCCCCTACTTATGTCATCAGGGTTTTCTCGGTTTGGGCTTGGACAGAAACCCTGAGATACATGGGTGTGGAGTTTAAAAAACTTACCAGACAGGAAGGGTCGGTCGAGTTGCAATTTGGAACCTGTAGGATCCAGTGTTTTTGGTGCTTGGCTTCAGTATATCGGGGACTAAAAGTCAGGATATCGTGGCTTTCGTTGCACAGATTTTTACCTTTTGTGTTTTGTATTCCAGTTTTATGGAAGTGCAACACTGAACTGCAGGAGTGCCCCTTTGGAAAGTAGTTTTCCCCTTCACGCACACAAATGTTCAAGCCACTTTAGAGCCACTAAAATTTTGTATAAACTCATTACAATATCCTTAGCAGCTTTACACTCATATCACATACAGGAGAGGACGAAACACCAAGACTACCGTGCAGTATCATGTAATGCAATACAACAATAAAACAAAATGCACAACACCTTTATGGAACAGTATCAAAGGAAACTGAAAATCGCGAATGTATGTATGTATGTATATATTGGCTTATATTACAGTCAAAGGTGTTCATGTTATTTTGTCCACCCCCTGTGGCTGGTTCAGGGCACTGTCATTAGGACCTCTTTTGTTTATACCGACCCTCTCCACTGGAGGCAGTGTTCTGCAGGCTCGCAGCACTTCGCATGCACAGTCCTTGTGCATGAAGGGCAGGATGCTGCTGTTGTAGGCACATGATGCAATCATAATGAATACCGTCACACTATTGCAGCATTTAGTCTCCTTTGACATGGATTCATCGTGCATGCTTTTAATGATCAAGAGCGTAATAATGCATGACTGTAAAGAGAGGAGGGGTTTTGTTTCGTACACAAAGTGGAACAGTGGGAGAAAAATACATGTAAATTGACTAAATTAACACCGTTTCTTAATTGTCCAATGCATGTGGAGAGTTTGACAACTGAGCTACATTTACTGTTGGTGTGACTGTTGCTCACTCTAACATGGGATGCTTTGCAACTGCACATGCAGGATCCTCCCTTTACACAAGGCAATCACTGGATAAGTGCATGTGTGCATGCGTGTGTGTGAGTTGTGAGAGATGGGGAGTATGATCAGCTCAGAAATGATGGATTGCTGTAGCTTTAAAAGACACTTGTAGAAAACGGTATTATTTGCACATGTGTGTGTTAAAAATCCTTCCTACGTGTTAATCAGCTCATTTTGTGATAGATTATTGCATTGTTTAACCCTTGTGGTTGTTCTCCTGATTATGTTTCATGTTTAAATCTCACACAGCTGAAGCTCCCCAGGGTTATCTGCAGATCTGCACTTTCTCAACGCTGATTAGCAATGTGCACCGGGGTTATTAGCCTCCTGTAATGTAATTCATGTGCTGCAGAATCCAGCTACAGTCATAACCTGTTGTTTACTATTATGATCAATGATAGGCCTTCCTCACTCACGCGGTTTATCGCATCTGATTGCGTAACAGAGACAAAGTTTAGAGCGCTGTGGCTCTAGGAGACCATTACAACATAAGGTAATCGGGGTGAAAAGGTAGTGTGACTGAGATCCTGTCCTCCTGAAGCTGAAGTCAACTGTGTGGCGACGTCAGAGAGAGAGACATAGAGGTCTTTTGTTGGAGCGTCAGTCTGCAGGGGGAGGTTGGAGGGAAGATGACAGCCTTCTGGTTGCGTGTAGTCCTGCTGAGCTCTGGGTGTTTGTCCCTCCACCTCCTCTCTCTCTCTCGCTCTCTCTCTCTCTCTCTCTCTCTCTCTCTCCACACACACACACACACACCTCCGTAACATACTCTCCAACCCGAGGCACGACTCTGGTCACCGTGGATATTAATACACTGTTCTGCCACTGAGTGTGCTCAGCACAGGAGTCAAAATATCTGACAGGCACTATTTATAGACCCTGCATGCGAACAGGCGGAATCCACGGCAACACGATCCAGCCTATTCTGGAGTCGTGTTGCACAGAAATCGCCTCGGCAGAAAGGAGCTGCAAAGCCCGGGGGCCTGGGAGCACAACTTGGCCGTGGCAGTTTTTTATAGAACGCCGGTGGCAGTCATGGGTGTGGAATGCTGTTGTGGAGCGTACAGATGAAAGAGACACACATGTGGCCGTTAAAGAAGAAACACAAGTAATGCAATATTCATGCAGGTGTGCACATTTTGTGTGTCACTCTCCTGCCTTTTCAGACACACATACAAACATGCACACACACACACACACACACACACACACACACACACACACACGCACAACCTCGGTGAGGGTTTTCACTATGTATGTACATGTTAAAACAGTGATGGAATCTCTGAGGAATGTGTGTGTGTGTGTGTGTTTGTGTCTTCCTGCTCACGCCTTTAATCAAGTCCACATTTAGATTTGAAGCAGCCATGAATAAAAGATGAATCACCCACCAGCAGCAAGAGAGGGTAATAGTAGAGTGTCAGAGGCGAGTCAGCTGTGTGGACTGACCTTTGTTTGGCTTAGGCATCCCGTGTCACCTAGAGGATTTGGATACAATCAGAGAGGCAGGAATGGATGAATTAAGAAAAGCAACATGGCTGCACGCTGACCTCTGTCACCTGCCTGATTATGCAAATCCCAGACAGTGCTAAGACAAGTGGACAGCGGAGAGGTACAGTATCTCCAGCCCTTCTGAGATCTACAGTGCAGGATTGATCCATCCTATCACATATGGCTGCAACACAGTATGTGAATTTAATTGTGTTTCTGCAGCCTGTGTCTTTACAGCCTGATGATAGTTTGCATTGTTGGATATGAACCAGAGGCTGAGGCCCTGTCACTGTTTACTAGTAATCCATCAGCGAGTGTCACTGGCAGCAGGAGGAAATACAAGAGATAGCACAAATGACCTACAGGCAATATCTTACTGATAAACAGTAATAAACAGTGTAACATGATGCTAATATTCGTGTCCAGTAACTACACAATAATATACAAAATATATACAAATACACAAAAGCAATAACTGGGTTTACAGCCTCACAGAGCTGCTAGCATGGCTGTAGATCCTCCTCTCCTCTCCTCTCCTCGTGTGACTTTTCCATGTCATGTCCCCCCTGCTGCTCCACCACCTCCTTCTCCTTTTGCTGCTGTAGCAGAACTGGACTTGATGCTCAGTGGTTGTGACACATCTCAGTTGCCCCCCTCTAGGGCAGCATCCTCCTCTTCTTCTGCACTCCACAATACAGTGTGTGTCTGTGTGTGTGTCACAGAGAGAGACAGACACAGAGAGTGGTAAACAGATGGGCTGGCAGACTGGTCATCTGCTTGTCTGCTTTCAGACTCACCAAATATTGCCTTGCTGTGACTACACTGTGTACTTGCAAGTTTATATAAAGGAGGGAGTTTGCCTCCTGTTATCTGAGAGTGTGCGCTGTGCCTGAGCATGTGGAGGGAGTCACATGTTCTCCACCGTGCTTTCCAAGCCTGTCTGCTCACCTGGTGGTTGCCATGGAAACAGCCAGACAGCGGCAGACTTTGCACCAGGCTCCTCAGGGGATTGTGAGAACAGAGAGGAGGTTTAAGGGCGAGGAATCTCTCCAGGTCTTCTAAAAAATCTTTAGGGGAAAACCCTCCAAACATACTGCTTTTGGTTAATGCTGCTAATTCTAAAGGAGTTTTTTGTTGGTGTATTTTTTAAGATCAACTTCTTATGTTTTAAATCTTATGGTTTTAATAAGGACTCTTTGCTCTGTTTTGTTAAACCATAAAGTTTTAAAACACCTTTTAGCAATTGACTTTATATGAGTGTCCCACTGTGCGCTGTAACTGTTGAGGAATTGAAGTTTTTGGGGAATTTCAGACAAAGGGAGTAATGTTTGTATCAGACCTCCCTCATAGTATCATGGCAGCACATCTGAGGTTTAAACGCACATGCTTTGCAGTTTCTCAGTATGTCAATGTCTGATCATTTGCATTCCCAAAAGGAGGGAACAGAAAAGCTCTGTTGTCCTTTCTTCCTGTGTCCTAAAGACAACCCGCAGCTGGACTGAGGCGCTGAACACTGCCGCAGTACTGAGCACTTGTTCTTGTGGTTTAGGGGATTCTCCCTCCCTTAATTGTGCCTCCAGTTTGTTATGCTGATGCTTGAATAGCAAGATGTTCCCAGCTTTATCGCACCAGTTGCACACTTCTCCCCTTTGTATTTTGCCAGCTGCCCTGAGAGAAGGGGGGGGGTTCTGCAAGGCTGAATGTCTGTGGTGTGCATATATGTGGCTGATGTACTAAACGTTATTTATTGTATCTGAATTGATGAGTTGATGTTTTTGGTGTATGTGGTGTCTCTTATGGTGCAGATGTGACAGCCATGTGTGACGGAGTAGATTTTGGCCACTGTTGATGTTTTAGGCTCGGATCTGATCTCTGCTGTGTCTGGAGGGAAGCAGAGTCTGCATTTCTGTCCTCCTCCCCTTCTCGCCTTTCCTCACCCTCCCTCGCTTTGCCCCAGCCTGTTCCTCCCTGTCCCAGCTGCAAGCCCTCGCAGCCAGGGGTGAACCAGGGAGCAGCAGCAGGAATGGGGAAGATGATGATGGGAGGGGTAGCTAGACAACAGAGAGACAGCCAGCGAATGGACACACAAACAAACCAGCAAATACTCAGACAGAGACAGACAGATGATGGATCAGGCTGCTGGGAGACACTTACATAAAGCAGCTCCCGTTCTTGCTTGGTTCACTCTCACATGGGGGAGCATGTGAGATAGGCGCTCTATGTTGCTGCCGCCGCTTTCGCTCTTGTCTCTCGCTCTGTCTGGACGGCACCGCGAGGCTAGCACACAGACACCAAGCGCCCATGATGCTCTCTGATCAGTCAGTCTGGAGAGGAGCGAGGTTAAATGACCTCGCCACCCTTCCCCCTAAAACCTTGATCCCTATTCCCCCATATCTCCCCTGACCTGTGTGCAGGGCTCCTGGTTGAGCCCCTTCCCCCCTGGGCCTCATGGAGGATGGCCAGAGGTCAGCGTGTGATGTGCAGCTGTAGGGCGAAAAAGAGGAGGAGGAGGAGGGGTAAAAAGTGATGACTACGTAGGAACGGCCACCCACGTGACGTCACGGTCACAGTTTCAGCTCACAGCATTGAGTCTGTGCCAGAGTCCCATGCTGCCTCTGTGGTGTAAGCAGCACAGCCTCAGATAAACATTCACAGCTTCCTGGAAGCCAGCCCTGTTTGCGACATAACACAAAGCTGTATGTAGTACATATGTAGTAGTTTCAAAAAAGGGATTTTGCAGGATTATAAACAATAGTAAAAATCATATAGTCATTGTGTTCACTTGTGAAAGAAAGAGACTGTAATACGCTGAATCCTAGGGCTGCAACTAATGATTATTTGCACTATATATTTAGTATCACAATATTAATAATGTCATATTGTCATATTTTTGATTTGACAGGTGTGTTTGTCCAATCAGAGCTCTTAAGTTTGTTTATTGTTCTTTCATAAATAATTATAAGATAGTCAACTTTAGGTCCCCCCTACACGGTAATGCACGCCCCTTAACTAATCGCTTCAGCGCTGTAGACTCCACATGCAACTCTTGGAAGGACTTTGGCAGTCCAGTGTTGCTTAGGATGAACGTCCAGAAGAAGCATTAGTATCACATCCAGGCTGAATGAATCCTTGTTTCTCTGAAGACAGCTGTTGCATTGCCTCCTCTCACCTGCAGAGACACCACACTATAACCCTCATTTCCTGCTTACTGTGTGGGGAAAAGATCCCTCTGATTGTTTTCTGTACACATACTCTGGGCGCGCTTCCCAGTCAGCAGATCGCCCCTGGCACCGCCAGACATAGTGAGCGCTGATTCCTCCCTGTCCTTTACCTACTTCCCTGCAGCTCTGCTCCAGTGTGCCACCGCCAGCCTGCAGACTGAGGCTCCCAGGCACAGTACACAGTGAACTATACGGATTATCTTTGTCGAGGGAAGAGATCGAGACAGATCATCGCACAACAGTTCTCCCCATCAGTATTTCACTCCCTCCAGGGAACCCAACAAAAGTCTCTGATTTATACAGATTATTATCAGCAGAATATGGCGGTTAGCTCATTTGGATGCTCTTAGGAAAGTGCTTCAACAAAAGGGTTTATCCCATTTAGACGTTTATGCCAAAGATTCGCTACTGATTTGTCAGTATCACATAATCTAATTTCTGGTTGTCAGACACAAATTGCTGGAACAGGACAAAACTATGAATAGTTAATGAGAAACTGTAAATGAATGCATTACCATTCTCTCTGACTCCAAGAACAAACAGATTCTCTGACCTCAACAGTGTTGGCTACTCTTTAGCACTGTCAGTATTTGGTATTTCTTCTATCTATCTCAGAGGGAAAACACACACTTCCACTATGGCTGTGATTATTGGCATGTGGTTGCTCCTCAGTAGAAAGGCAGCTTTTGCCTTGGGGTGGTTTAAGTTGAGAGGTCGTGACCCCTTTAGGCTCAGTGTGAGGGGAGAGAGGAGACAGGACACGTGAGGGTTACTCCTGTCTCATGATTGCATTCTTTTTTTTTGGTGTCCTTTCAAATTCAGAAACTGCTTGTCATGCCTTTATGATGATAGGTCATTGTGCATTTTGTTTGTGCTTAATTATAAAAGAAAGAAAATGTGTGACTAGTGGGCTGCTGTAAACCTTAACTCAATGACACCCCTTGGAGTCAAGTCCTGCTGCATTGACTCTGACCTAATCTAAATAAAGCACTATCCCACGGCTTTGTGGCTGATTGGCTGGAGGCGATGACCGGTTGAAATTACCACAATTCTTGAGTTTTTGGCAGTAGATTTATGTCACGGGTATTAATCATTTGCTTTGTCAGCAGTGGATTATCTTTGGATTGTTGCCGTTGAGAATCCATTTACTGTAGGAGCTGCGTTGTGGCTGTCTAGAGGCAAGCCCCATTTTAAAGAAATGACAGGCATGCATCCTTATTATCACTGCCAATCGGACCCGTATTACATCCCTTTTTTATCAACTTAAAATGCTCAAATCGATGGAGAGGACCGTAAAGATGGTTAACAGTGGCAAAGAGTCATGGTGTCTTGGTCATATGGTTGCCCCGGCAACACTGACATCTAAGCAGAGATAGTGATGCATGAAAACTCTAATAGCAGGGGACCGGTTGCTTGGCGACCTGAATTCGGGGAAGTCATGGGGCAGACGGCCAAAAGTCTTGTGAACAGGGGGCTCAGCGGAGGAACGGAGGGATTAAGCCCACCCCCCCCAACGATTTCGATGTGCTGCACTCCTGTTTTGATCTCTGAGAAAACACTTGTGCATCATGCATATGATCTGAGCATCGTAGCATTTATCCACTTAATGTAAGTGATGTTCAAGTCCTGAGAGGATACAGACTACGACAGCTACTGTTAAAGCACTGACGATGTCATTTCAGGTCAAACATTTTATTTTTGGTGCACTACAGATGCTGTTTGGCCTGTAGTTTCACTGTAATTTATTTCCAGTCATTAAATGCATCCAGTGAGTCTGGAATGCCGTTATCATGCACGTGCTTCAAAGCTGCCTTTTGACCCAAAGCTTATTTATCTCTTACTTTCAACCCCCACACGTATTAAAAACTCATGCTGGAGCTGGAGAGCAGTACCGCACTTTGTCCACCTACAGGTTTTGTCCATGAATTTCGACAAGTAAAACAAGTAAATGCATAAATAATTGAACAAATCTCACAATGTATAGTAGTAAAGTCAGCAACCTAATGGTTCACTAGATGAATACCACGATTCAACTCCAGTTAATGAGTTAAAAGTTACGTAACATCTCACAGTACATAGACATAAATACGGGAACAGATAAAGACGCATACAAAAGCACAAGAGGCGGACAAAGTCACTTGACTTTGACTAGGATGCAATTCACGTAGCGACAAGTCACATGGCGTCCTCAGGCTCAATTGTATAGAATCAAAGAAGCAACTTGACTTCACACCAGTGACCCGTGACTTAAATTGAACTTGAACCTTTTCACTTGAAAGACTTGATTCTTTCTACCACATCTAAAGGTTACAACTGTTGCTGTGTGAGTCCGTGGGGCGGGTTAGCGTGAAGTGAACTAGCGCCTCAATTTTCTGGATAAAATGTAAATGTTTCGTTTGCCAATACAGAGCAGATCGATGAAATATAATGCAAACAAAACACATTATACACATTTTTTTGCATTAGAGGTTGCAGTTAATTGTAGTTGTAGGTTGAAGTACAAGCTAAGAGCTAAGTTGCTGCCATGCAATCCATGCCTCAACAGGTTGAATATTATTGGAATATACAGTATTAGTTAATTTCTGTGTTGTTAGAGCATTAAAGAAAGAAATAACAGAATGTGTTCCATAGCACTGAATAACTCCGTAACTTGGGACTCAACTGGACACTTGTCAGTCTTGACTTGAGATTTACTGTACTTATGACTAGAACACCTGTGCCAATCACACAGAGAGAGGGGGCAGAGCGAGATTTATGACCCGTGGATGAGCTACGATATGTCAAGGCACTAATATTATGATTCAGGATGAGCTCACCCTCACAGTGGAGGATGGATGATGAGGTTCTCTTCTCTCTCCCTCTTCCTGTGCTCGAGCACATGAGTCATACTCTACAGGAAATGTGTGCCGTTATGAATGAAGTCTGTCAGAAACCCTCACTATTATCAACCTAATTACTGCAGAAAAGGAAATCGTGCACACATTCACAAACTCCCTGATGCTTTGTGATGACGAAAGCGTTAGTCATGGCAGTCCAGGCCCAATGAGCTCTGATTAGAACAGAAAAACAAAAGTGATGCATACAGGTGATTCAGTATGACATATAACATGAATTTTCAATTTCTGACGTCACACTTTTCTTAATAACTCAATGACACCTGACACAAGTTGCTCATCATCCCGACCTCGAGGGACCAAGCTATTTGTATTGGGATGAAAATGGCACATGACAGCACGTGCTGCTCCCCATATGTGGTAATGGGTAAATAGAGGGGAGTTAAAAAAGGAAACAAGACGTGCCACTGTGGTAGATCGAGGTACTTATGTCATCCCTATGGTCTCGGGTGAGCCTATTTATAGGAAGTGTTGCCTTTTATACCAGTGCCAGCAACAGTGGCCTTTTATCCTCCATGGACAGTGTAGCATTAGTTACTGCTTGCTGATGTGGCTGCGACTTAATGACTCATGCATATGCTGTGGATGACCATGAAAACATGACCCCAAAATAGAACTGAACAACCTTTTTTTTTTTTTTTCAACCACTGGATATTTACTGTGATGATTGTAGAGCATCCAAGAATATCATATTCCATTTAGTCAAAAACAGGTAGGCTTTGATCTTTTTTTTTTTTTTTCTTGAAATACAAGAAGCTAGAAAGAGGAATCATATATCCTAAATCTATTCTTCCGAATTAAGTTCAGCTTTCTATGATTTCTCAGAAAAGGAAACAAGCCTCCAGCTACATAGCCCTTTGCAAATAAAAGGTTTTCCATGGAGTGATTCTGTTTGCCAGAGCCCTGTTGGCTTGTTTTCGCTCTGAAACGTGATAGCCCCTTGGGATACACCACTCAGTCCTTGCCACCTAGGGACTTCTCGGGAACAGAGGGCTGCATCTGCAGAACAAACAGCATGTCGCCCTCGCTGTCTTACTACCATCCTGCCAACTGTCCTTTCTGCTGGTTACCATGGCAGCGTGGGGAAAACTCCCGTAACCAAAACATCACTACATACCCAAAAACAATTCCACGCTAACATTGGCTTAAAGAAGACAGTTTGCATAGAAACACTTCCCTTTATTCTCAAAGGCACCAGGTGAGACCATAAGGTGGAGGGCTTTAGCCTATAATAACACACAAAAGGCTCAGCTGCTCCTAACCGATTGCTGCAACCGCTCCTTCCCTCACCTACAGTCCCTTCACCCTATCAGCAGAGAGTTGCACAACTCCGCCTGGCTAGAGTGTCAGTCACCATGGTGATAGAATATGCACTGACAAATATTGTTGGGGGGAATTGTACAAGGTTTTTGCACACTGCTAGTGGCTTAGTCTAGGGAAAAGCCTTGACACAGATTGACCAAGGAGCCTCCAATTCTTGCCAAATATAGGACACGAATCAACTAGGATTGGGGTGTTTTTTAATTTGGTTTTGTTTTTTTAGATCAAAAGTCAATGGATCGGGCTGATGTCTGAGTACAGCGAGTGTTTCTGCCTAGTTTGACATTATCCACAGACTATATTTTAGATGAGAGATACATTGTAGGAGTGTATGAAGGCACAGAGAATGAGGGTGGGATGAATCTGTGTGTTTCACTACAAAGACAGTAAAAGTTTGTCACCCTGCTGCTGCTGCTGCCGCTCAGCTCAGGGTTTATTTCAAGTTCAGGCTGACTTCAGAGCTGCTGACAATCTGACTGTCACCATGACTGACTATGTGGAGCTAATGTATGCCTGACCCGAGACTGCTTGTCCTCCGACTTTGTCTCTTCAGCTTTCTGTCTCCTTCTCTCTCTCTCTGTCATGACTCATATGTACCTCTGTACGCCCAAACACAGACGGATTCATGACTTGATGATTTCTCTGGCTGTGCCGTGAGTCAGCCTCAGCACATGCCTCCTCCGTAGTGGTGTGGGCTCAGTGAGTGCTGGCCACATCCCTGCTTTTGCCAGTTCTGTGTGTGCTTGTGCTTAAATGTACTGTTCTGCAGAGTCAATTGAAAGATATATTTATATTGGAACAATGTGTTTTGTTTTGTTTTTGTCTGCCATGATTATGACCACTTATGTAGTTTGTAATTGTTTGGTGCATGGTAGGTTTTAACCTTATACTGCATGTATATATTTGTATATTTCATACACTACATATCACATGCAAAACATATCATAAGCAAAGCATGAGGTAATAACAGTGATGACAATAATGAGCAAACCAAAGCCTCAACTGCTAATATGGCTAAAAATACAGTATAATGTGTGAAATTTAAATTAACGTTGCCAACTATAGAAAATACACACACAAATCTATAAATCATCTAAAATATACATTTGACAGCTTATATGCGTATTTATATGTCTGTGCTTTGAATGTGTGAACATATGTATATGTGCGTTTGTGTGTACTCTATAAGTGTGATTTGTATCAAAGTGTTTGTGTGACTAGACGAGAAATAGACATGGAAAGTTTTTGACCTGTTGTTCAACCAATCAGCTCTCAGCTTTTTCCCTGGTGGGTGTTTCAGGGTTGAGTCAGATGTTCCTAAACCCGAACTTCAAACATGATGTTTTTGCAGGACCTGCTCAGCAACTCACACACCACGTTAGATTTTGTGAAGAGGGCTGAGAGTATTTTATTTGTGTATCAATAGATATTGTGCTATTTGTATTTTCACAAAACGAGACAAAACCATCCATGATTCACCTCAACTCAGCCTTGTCACACACACACACGCAGTCACAACTGTTTAGAATCAAACAGCATGAACAAATATTAATGCAGAACCTGAGACCTGCAGTGATCAATATAATGTGTGTGTAGGGGTGTGTGTGTGTGCGTGTGCAACCCTGAGACAGGCGTGCGCTCCAGCAGCTTGGGCAGATTGTTACGTGGCTGGAGCTCAGAGGTCAGAGCTTGGTAGGCCAGTGGTATCATGCTGCAGCTAGGTGTGACGTACACAGCGTGCACACACACACACACTCTTTAGCCTGCATCTACACACTCGCACATTGCGCTACACAAAGTACACTGAGATCAGGGTTGTCTAGTTAATGAATGTCAAAACCAGCCCTTTAACAGCCTGCGCGCTGTTTTATTTACAAGGCATTCGGAGCCTTTTTGGCCACTTTATCTTAAATACACACAGAGTCAATCATCAGCTGTGTTTGTGTGTGTGTGTGTGTGTGTGTGTGTACATGTTGTCAAGGCCCCCCACACGCTCAGATTGCTGTGTTTGCTGATGAAAGCAGAAAGGACAGATCTGGCACATTTGCATGTTGCTGAATATGACGCAACAAAAGAGAAGACTTTTTTTCCATTGCAAATCAGACTTTCACTCTTTCACATCAAATACATTTGTCTCTCAGTGACTAGAAGTTTGTTACTGTTAGATTAGAATTGGTACTGTACAAAGACTTCCTATCAGAGCAACTGTTAAACTATATTTGAACCAACGCTCATCTGTGGCTGTTTGGTGGGGTTTATTTAACATATTAATAACAATGGATGGAAATCTGATGGAAAAAAATCCATAACCTAAAAATGTAAGTTAAAACCCAACCGGTCGAGGCAGATGACCGCCCACCCAGAGCCTGGTTCTGCTCGAGGTTTCTGCTTCTGTCGCCTAGTGCTGCTCATGGCGGAATTGTTGGGTCTATATATATATAGAGTTGGTTTAGACTTGCTCTATATTAACAAGTGCTATGAGATAACTCTGTTATGATATAGCGCTATATAAATAAAATTGAATTGAATTGAAATTGAGTTTTAAAATTACCTCTTGCAGCCAAAACATTATGATTTAATCCTTTGGTTTATTGTTTTCTTCTCCTCTTTTAAAAGAACCGCTTGGTGACAATGAAGCCTGTATGTGTCCCTGACAGTGAGGCTACATGTACAGCACCTTCAGACAAAATACCAAAACATGCATTCTTCCACCTAAGCCATTTCTTTGACATACTTGTTTAAAAGACCAAACTCAGACAAGTCCCAAGTCATAAACGTTGGGTTGTGAGGACTAAAAGAGTCATAATAGTAATTTAATAATAATTTTAAACACCTGACATACAGAGAAATTAAAATGCTTCATAAAACCTCTGAGTTTGTTTTGTGATTTTTATTTTCCATGACTGATTTATGGTTAAGCGTGGATAGCTTTGACAACAACACTGTAAAAACTGCAAAAACTGTAGTGCAAACCAAGTCAAGGCACTAGTCACAGAATTACAGAAATAAAAAAAGCAATGGAATTGATTCAGGGACATCTGTGTGATTCTCCTTTATACTGTACTTAAAAGTTGAGCTTAGGTTCCTGATTTCATAATCATCTTTCAAGTACCACCGTGGGAGGTGAAACAATGCTTTGATTGCATAAGATTTCTCCCAGCATCGCTGCAGTAAATCAGCTCTCCCTGAGCTGATGTAAAATATTAGTGTGCCATTACCCAAATGGTGCTGTTACTGCAATGAAGCAGGAGAAGTGAAGATCCCATTTTTATGAAGAGCAGGCACTACAGACTAACCCTGGGACGGCGCCGCAAATAAAATAACTTTATGGTCGGCTGTAGATGGGCTCATCAAATATGGTCTACGTGTATTATTCATAAGATAACTGGTTGTGAAAGGTATTGCAATCTTGTGGTTCATAAACCTGCACAGACTGTCTGAATGCTGATGACTGCCCTGTTTAAAACTCTATCGGCTGTGTGATTTATTGACTCATCATGAGCAGTCTGTGGCACCACACCTGCCTGGGGTATTCTCATGTTTGTTCCTTAGGTTTATGTGTCTGTAATGACGGGTGTTCCTATGAATTGTTATTCTCCCCGCCACCCCCCAACCCACCCCGTCCAGACTGGCCTCTCTACACAAAGGCATTATTCAATCCCTTCTCCTCAAGCAGACCAGTTCTTCTCTTTCCCCTGCAGGCTTGTCCTGGCCCCAGCCGCTCGGCTCCCACCAGAGAGCTTTTTGGCTACTCTAGCTCGCTGTCTCCCAATTAGCTGATCACAGAGAAGCAGGTCAGGGGTCAGACTCCAGGGGAAAGGTCGCCTATCTCCACCTACACCGTTTCA
>JAVQJF010067389.1:0-13818 GCA_036023855.1 Gadopsis marmoratus | reverse complement strand
CCTGTGGGCATATATAATATCAGAGTCTCTCACACACACACACACACACACACACACACACACACACACACACACACACACACACACACACACACACCCTCCCCTTGCAGCCTTTGTATTGATTTATATTGACCCATGGTTGTGTGGAGGGCCCGTCATTAAATTAACACACCAACGGAGAAACTGATGACTCCACCAGACCACAACTCTGTGTGTGTGTGTGTGTGAGGGGAGAAAAAGACAAAGAAAGTGCTCACCTTAGGTCATTAGTTCCATACACATAAAGCTGCACACACACCCTCTCTGGAGGAGAGTATCGGCAGCAGAGAATGACTTCCAGACCAGAAAGCTCAGCTCATTTCTCAGCCCGAGGATTGTGGGAAAAGCTGCGTTTGGTGTCCTCTGGGGAAACGAGCGCTTTTACCTGCACATACGTCTTACAGGAGTGAGTGCATGTTAGCACGTCACATCCCATCTTCAATGAGCGGGATAAGACCTTTAAATGTCCTGGATATGAGAAACTGGAACATGCAGGCTGGGATCTGCGGATATGAAGTGGAAGCTCCTGTTTACCGTCGGGTTTAACCGACACCGGTTACTGTGTGTGTGCGTGTTTCTGACAAACACACTAGTAACAACCACAGAACACCAGACTGTTGCCATGTGTACGGGTAGATAAAAAATAATGTTTATTCAAATCCAGATCCAAAAGGTCATGTAGGATACAGCTGATATTCAGAGTGTTAGACAGTTTACGCCAAAGTCAATAAACACTATTGTTTCACCTGTGACCCTGAGCACCTTGTGTCTTTTTGGATAAGACCACGACATCACTTTCCAAGTATAAATCTGGTTACTTTAAATTAACCGTATAGTTTCCACAGATCCTGGCCAAAATGGCAGCTCAATCTACAGACAATAAGGCTGGTTGTAGCTTGAAAATTTAAAGAATCTGTGGGTTTTGGTTCCACGATGGCACAGTTTCCCACGTGGAAATGTGGGTAATGTGTGTTTTAACCCTTTCCTCCATTTAAAAAACCCCACAAACAACGTGTCAGCCTGTCTCAATACTTTCTGCTCTGTCAGAAGATATCTTGAAAAACAGCTCACAGATATTTAGTTCATGTTTAAAAAAACCAAAGTCAAACAAACCGAAGGACATAGTGCATTTGTTGGGGATTATTTTCAGCGGCGGATGAATCCACATTTGGTGCTCTAGTGAGTATTTGGGGGCAGCAGTGTTTTTAGTAGTTTTTGGAGCAGCGCTCTATCAGGCTTTGTATTAGCCGGGGGATTTGTTGACTGTAAGAAAAATATAGCAAATTGCCGAACCTTTCCTTTAAATAAAGAACTAAAGTTAAGACTTGCCTAAATGTGTATATAAGGGAATATCGGGGCAAACAAAAAAAAGTGTAAGAATTAGCTTATGCTGCAGACACATTGACGTCTGTACTCAAAGTAAGATTTTCCCACAGACTCAACACCATGCAACTGCACAGTGTGGGCCAACGCGAGACAATGGCAGGCCGGCGTGTGATGTAGTTAATAAAACACTGTTGACTTCTTAGATCTGTAGTAAATGGTTTCCTGTTCCTGTGTGGCGGTGGACCGTCTGTGGCGTGTTAACACAGACTGTTTAAGTGTTCAGCTACTTTATCTTGAATCTGATTATTTCAGTGCTGTCGAGCCCGTCGTGTCAGCACCGTGAAGTCATCATCTTAATGGGAAGAACGTGCTTAACACTTTGTCTATTTATACGGACGAGTAAACGCCTCAGTCTCAGGAGTCATTATCAAACAGCTCAGCTCAGGTCGAGGGTCATCATACAGTGACGGCACAGTTCTGCTTTTCAAGTCTCTTTGATTGAATCCCTGAACAACAGCAGAGGCTTTGTGTTTGGATCTTGGCCTCGGGGCAAGAACAGTGTTTGCAGTTATCACAACAACAGTCAGCCTCTGTGTGTGTCGAACACTGTAGGAGTGATTTATGTTTTATAGAACGCAGCAGCCTATTTTTGTGCTTCTTTCTTACATTATTGAACACGTCAACTTTGTGTTGGAGAATTTAACCTGGTTTTTCACAACAGTCAGAGACGGCTGTTTTTCATTTTGCGCCGGGGAAAAATTAATACGATAATGTTGAAAAACAGCCCATAACAGCGTTTTTTAAAATAATCAAAATCATCGTCCACATTACAAAGTTTATGTAGCTTCTATCTGCAGGTATGGCTCCATCATACAGGCCCATAAATCAGTGTCAGCGGTGACTTTCAATGTGTGTGTGTGTGACTGTGTGTGACTGTGTGGGACTGTGTGTCCCTTCCTGGGAAAAAAGTTAAAAATAGCCGACGATTGACTTTCACTTATTGAACTGGCTTCCTGTCCCCTCCCACAGCAGATGGTTGTCACGGCAATAAAATAACTGTGGCCAGTGAACAGACAGACGAAGGAAGAGACAACGACAGACAGACAGGTAGAAGGAGAAATTGACAGACAGTGAAACAGCTCTGAGATAAGATAGAGATAGAAAGATAGAGAGTGATGAGAGGAACTGAGATACAGTAACTGTGTGTGTGCAAAAGGATATTAGATCACATCACAGCAGATCTCAACATGCAAACATGAGCTCCACCGTTCACTTCCTTCCCCTCAGGTCTGCTCCGTGTTTGTGTGTTGCATCCTGTTGAGAATCAAATGTCCTCACAGAGACAGAGAGATGTACAGGGTGGTGACATGTTGTCAGGGGTCATTTTAAGGTCGGAGGTGACACGTGGAAGAATAGTAAAACTGCCTGTGTGAAGTAACTGTTACCTCATCAGCTGGTAAACACCGCAGGAAGTAGGATTCAGTTGGTAGACAGTGGAAAATAATGGTAGTTATAGATCAGCTCAGGCTTTTCCAACAAAAAGATCACTTTATTAATGTATTTTAGTTAGCGAGGGGTCGATCTAAGCTTTTACCCTCAGGAATAGGACCTCCCTCGTTGTTTGCATAATCCTCTTTAATCTGCTCTAATATAAAAACCATAACATCTAGAGCATTCTTTTTATTAATTTTGCATCTGAAAGCTCAGGCTTTCGTCTTCCGCATCATCACGTTGTTGCACGTTGATGACGTCATCACAATAACTTGCGTGTGGTGTAAAAAGGCATACGTAGTTCATATAACGTTGGTTGTGTTCAGACATACAGTATATTGTTTTTTCTATTTTCAGAATTGTTTTGGATCAATATGTTTTGTGTATTTCGTTATTCATCGGCAGATACTTTGTCTGATAATTTAAATACTGCTGAAATAACATTCTAACTATATATATATATATATATATATAGTTATAGATATATAGATATATAGATATATATATATATAGAGGTTTTGGTCTAACCCCAGTAAATAATACAGAAAGAAACTGCCAGATTTCCATTTGGGCCACTTTCAGCTCCTCTTGTTGTGATCTCAACTGTTAAAATTCCACTTCAGGAATCAGCTCCTTGCTGGATTGTTTTGTGGTCGACGTCTCAAATGTTCAGTTTCCTGTGAAACCTGAAACCCGGAGCACGGTAACTTGGCAATGATGCATCGGAGTGTGATGAAACGGATCGGGAGCAAACTGTTTTTAAGTTAACACTACTGTGACTCAGAGGCTTCAAGTGAGTTTGAGCAAGGCGTTGCTCTCGCATGTAATTTATCAGATGTCCGCGTGTCATCAGGCTGAAGGTTGTTCACTGTGGAGATGCAAGCCGGTCCTCACAAGTATCCTAATCTAAACATATTGCATATGCAGCAGCAGAACATATTTAAGGCTTTCCTCCCACTCTAGTTTCTGAGCCTATATATTCTGCTGACTGTGTGAGGCACTGCCAAAACACACACACACACACACACACACACACACACACACACACACAAATTAGGTCGAGTGGGTTGCTGATTAGACTGAGGTAATTTAGCAAAAATCTCTGCTTTCCTCAGTTTTCTGTTAACTTGAGAGCTAAGAGTGTTCTGTCACACACTTGAGTCAACACACACACACACACACACACACACACACACACCAACCACACAGTTGCTCACACTTGACACGGTTTACTTGAATCCATTAAAGCTGAATTTACATAATACTGTCTCTGCTTAACTGCCTCTGCAGGGACACACACACACACACACACACACACACACATACACACAGGCACACAGGCATGTATGCTGCAGTGTGGATGACCTTGCAGCAGTGACGGAGCAGAGCTACAACCTGCATGTACTGCAGCCAGAACACACATTTGGCCCTAATTAACACACTCAGTCTCCGTATGTGCTGGTCTGAGGTCAGCTGCCGGGTGCCAGCTGGCTGTGGCATCCTAACAAAAGCTGCTCTCAGACCAGCTGAAGACTCGAACACAAAACAACTTGCTTGCTGTTTATCTGTTGTCACTGTGGCTGATCCAGAGAAGACCTCCTGTGGATATTAATGGTGTTAAAAGGAGGAATGTCTGACTGACTTCTGGTAAATAAGTAATGTCGGCTGTCGTTTCACAGTTTTCTGATTGAATTACCGGCATGAATAAATCCAACCTCGCACACGCTGGAGAAACTGCAACCCACTGCTGTGTTTTGGACCAGATTTGAATGCTACAGTGTGCCATCTCATTTGGGAGACCTGCCAACAAAAGAATTGATAAATGATTAAATTGATATTTAACTCAATAATTTAAAACCTTAACGCACATGTGAGCTTAAACAGACACAGAACAATGAGTGGATGTGTGAAAACAGATTACAGCAAAGACTGAAAAGGTGTAGGCTGAATCTTTGGGAGCTTAATTCCCCGACCTGACTCACAATATCAAATGTACAGAATGTGTTGACTCGCTACAGACACGCAAATAAATAACACAAAATATTTACAGCTGCAGCAAAGAAAAAGGGAAATTAATCAAATGATTACAGACAAATCCAGGTGAATGGCTTGAAATTATCTCTGCATTAAAAGATACGTAATATATTCATTGAAATAACGACGGCGTTCGCTGGTTCTGTAACTACTTTCTCTTGTTTTTCTGCAGCGTGCTTTACCTCTGGTGAACAATTATAAACGTATTATTTAGAGCTGCATAAAGATTTTCTGTTCAATGATTGTCAACATTTATTTACACCCGGGACATCATTGCGGGGGCGACCCTCATTTATAGTGACGTCGAGTTAATTACACCAGCAAAGAAAAAGAAACGACAACAAGAACGAGCTAATAAAGGCCAATGAAACTGTTCGTTTAGGGAAGATAATTTGACAGATTAAGATAATTAAAACGTAAAACACAATCAGTACAAGTAGAGGTTGGGAGGTTTTAAGATAACATTTCTAAAATGTATAAATCGGCTGGTGGCCTCGTCCACTGTGACCCTCTGTGGTGGACGCTCCCGTATTTAACGTTCATATCATTCCAATTTTAACTATACCTGGGTTGTGTGTCTTTCTCGTCCATGTGTTTGACCTTCAGTGTGTGAGGCCTTGAGTCGGGCTCCTGTTCGGTCTCCCACGGAGGCAGATTGGGAAGCTCCGTCTTTTATATTATATTTTCGTTCTGTTAATGCGTTTTCATTTATTGCAGATTGACAGTAAGGGAATGCTGTGTTAAGTTGCCTTCTCTGTATTGCTGTTGCATACGTTTACATTTGGGCCACCAAAAATACTCTGGCCACCACATTTAGGGGCTTGGTGGCCCGTGGTGTCCGTGCTTAACAATATTAATAATCAGGTAATCATCTTTTCAACACCCTTTCCCAGTTGCACATGTGCCGGAAACCAGAAATGATCGAGAATTTGGAAAAGGCAAACTGAGTCGTGATAAACAGTGAATCCTGTGTCAGAGGCTGTTAAATCCTAGAAAGAGAAGGTTCTGGAATTTAAGGCTTGGAGGTTTTTAGCCAAAAGAAACCTCAGTATGCGGCTGCAGAAAACCACATTAGCTGAAACCAATTACTCTGATCCTGTTCTGTTCCTCCCATCTGTTTAAATTCAGCGCTGCTTAAATAAAAGTCCGTCAGAGCTGTTGCTGAACTGAAGGTTGTTGTGTCGCAGGTCTGACGACGGAAGGCCTGTATCGCGTCAGTGGGAACAAGACGGACCAGGACAACATCCAGAAACAGTTTGATCAAGGTAAAACACTCAAACACACCTGCGTGGACACAAGCTCTGAGCAGAACCTCATAAATACATATTTGGGGAGCACATGTGTGGACGGGGTTTCAAAGCACAGAAGGCCGGTGGCTCTAGTTATTCTCACAGATCGTGAATCTAAATAAGTTTCCCCATGAACGCTTGAAGAGCTCAGGAGACCCCCTCCCTGAAAAACATGTTACCAATCGAGTGGCGCTTGTGTGATGTGTGCAGTAAGATTTGGGGCCGCAGAGAAAACTGATTTCCAAATCTGACCACCCAGCATAAGTGCTTAATAAGTGCTTAAACACATGGCCGGCGGTGCGGCGTCGAACCTGCACATGCCAGAGTGGCTGTTAGAGTAAATACAGCCACCGCGGGCAGAGCTCACCAGCATGCGGTCACATGTGTCAGTCACTTTACAGCCAAATCTGGACTCCAGAGTGAGGTGGTGTGTGTTTTTTTTTTTCTTTCAAGCATTATTTCCCCTTTTCTTTATCATTATAGTTAATCAATGTGTGTCATCACTGTTCAAATAAATAGGCCTCTCGGTCAGCTTGAAGCAGAGTTTTTAGGAAGTCTTGAAACAGTGTAGTTAAAGTTAGGAATCTGCTTGAAGTTGAATAAACATAAGCTGGTGTTTCATCATCGACACAATCGCTCGTTTTAATATTTGAAATGAAACGATCTCGTTGTCTTATTTGTTTGTCGTCTCCAACTATTTAGATGAGATGGTGATTGAATTTTACTGTACGAACCCTGTTGAAGACCACCTACCTTTACATAATAACAAAATGTTTTAAAGAACAGTTTCTTACTTATTCTTTATTTCCACTTGACGTCATACGCACACAGCCAGGATCAACTTCAATGTCTGTTTAAGATGATAATCCAAAAGTCCATTTAGAAATCATGTTAAAACAAGCTCCTTGTAACTTCTGATCTTGCCTGCTAATCATCATGGGTGATGATTGTGTTCCTGTCTAGGGTCGACCTGCCAGCAGTGAATGCATCGGGGCCTTTCGTGGTGCAAAATCCGACAAAATGAGAAAGAGTAAAAGTTAATAAATAATGTATAAGAGCTAACTCGCTGCCTCCGTTATAGTTTACAGTTTAAGCTTGATGGGAAATTTAGAGGCAAAACTCAAACTTCTGGCTCCATCCAGTCATGTGGTGCATTTCTCTTCTGTGTCTGTGAATCTCTGATAAATCACTGCTGAACTTTAGGTCGACTGTTACGCTAACTCCCTCTAAAGGTTGCCCCTCGTGACTTGCCGTAGGCGCCCTTCTCAGGTTGTATATTAATGTTTAGACTCTGCATCATTACGGCCGCTCGGCTCCTCTGTCAGTACGAGGTGGGATTGGAGGGCTGGGTATATTTTTATGGAAATAGCTGAAGCCTTAAATGAATTTGCTCGCGCAGCTACAGTGGGTTTCTTCACTGTGGTTCAGCTCCATTAACAGTTTGGGCTGAAGCAGCATGTGTTGGTTGGTTATTAATGCATTCTCTTTCCTCTTCTTCTTGCTCATTTTTCCTCCTCCTCTTTATGTGCCTCGACTTTCTTGTCCATCCCCGTTTCCTCCAATATCTCCTTTTTTCCCCCTAATTTTGTCTCCTTGCTCCTCTGTCCCTTCCCTCCTTTTATTCACTCGTGCATTTCCTGTTTATACCTCCTTCTCCTCACCGCCTCCCCTCCCATCTCTTTATTTCCTTGAGTATTTCTTGTGTGTGTGCAGTCTTTCAGATTCAGTGTGACAGCTGTCGTGATGCCTCAGGGCTCTCTCCTTTATCCTCCTCCTTCCCGTCGTCATTTGCCCGTTGCAGGGTGTCAAAACAGGAAGTGATATACATTTATATATTTTTGTCCCAAATTTCTGGTAACCGGGTGATTTTTCTTTCTTTCTTTTATAACACAGTATTTTTACTCCCGGGGGGGTTAATGAGGAAGCTGACACCAGTTTGACCTGCTGTGTTGTTCTGTGTGGAAAAAGGCTCCAGCAACAGAAAGAACAACTCCTAAAGTGAAGCGATGGAGGTGGAGCTTCCCTCCTCTCTCGACAGGAAAAACAGAGCAGAGAGTTGGCTGTTTGAACTGGACGTGTATTCTGTTCCAGCCCCGCTACTCCATCACAGAAACACTCGGGCCTCTGTGCCTGCAGACAGACTGATGCTAACCTCTGTTAGCCGCGATCAGAGAGGAGCTCTGTTCTCCTGCTCAGACACAAAGCTCAGCTGTGAGCCTCGCTGCTGCAACACAGCTACTCACGAGCTCTTTGATATCCTTTCGAGCTGAAGCGTTGACCCACCAAAATCCTGCATGGCTCAAATCTCAATGATGGATCAACATGGATTGTTGGACCCCCAGTTCTGCTTCTCCAGTTTAACATGGTCCTAACGGGGCCTGGGCGACTGGACGATGTCATTTTATTTAGCTAATTTAATGGTCTTGGATATAGTGTAATGTACGATCTTTCTTGTGCCTGCTCCCTTTCTCTCATGGAATGCAGATAACTTGATCAAATACAGTAAAGTGCGGCACATTACTAATGCTTTGTTTCAAGATCGGTCATCTCTCGATCATTTCTGAGGAAGTTTCCTGCAAAGAATGATGTCTTTTGGTTCTGATTATTCTGGTAAAGTTGTGGTAGTAATAGAGGGGTTTCCATTTCTCCTGCTGGCAACAACAATAAATAGAGCAAAAGAAAGTCGGCAGCAAACGTGCTGCTGCACATTGAGGAAGAATTTGAGGTGCGTGCTTTTGAACCTGAGGGATTCTCAGCACGTGAGGTCCTGCAGAGAGAGTCCAGCGCACCGTGAGTTGGATGGTATTATCCAGAAGCTCGGCCTGGGTGGAGCCGTCTATCTGTTTGCTCTGTCTGAGATGCAGAGGATGAAACGGGTGGTGTACTGGAGCTCAAGCTGCCATGAAACGGCAGATAAAAAGTATATGGAAAAAAATCAAAGTCTCTGTCTTTGTAGATCACAGCATCGACTTTGTGATGATGGACGTGGCGGTGAACGCTGCTGCCGGAGCACTGAAGGCTTTCTTTGCCGACCTGCCCGACCCGCTGATCCCCTACTGCCTGCACCCGGAGCTGGTGGAGGCCGCAAGTAAGATTAAACACACACACACACACCACCATCTTCAGGTCTGAGAAAACACCTGAGTCAGGACTTGCTAACTTGTGAGGACAAATATTCAGTAGAAACGATTTGGTATAAAAAAAAAAAAAGTTTAATTTTTTTTATTTCATTAACGTTCATTTGTCCCGAAAGGATCTGAGGAGTCGGCTTGTCACCTGTTCAATGTGTAGATAACGTAGATAAAAAAATTAAAAGCTGATCCAAACCTGTTCATGTTAATGGAGAACCCATGAATAATTGGCAGCTACGGATAAACACACACAGCTTTCTGTCACATCACACACTGTTAAGAGGCTTTTATTCAGCCTCAGGATGCTGTCAGACATCTACACACAGTTCTGTGTGTGTGTGTGTGTGTGTGTGTTAGTGATGCTGAGTGCTGAAACCACCAGGCTGACGACAGCAGCTTAATGAGCCAAAAATACACACACACACACACACACACACACACACACAAGATGGATGATTAGTTGGACAGAATAATCGGATGAGTGTAGGATGTATGGAGTTTGTCCAGAGGAACTTTTTCATATTTCTAAGAACAGTTGGAGGACCCCTCCACTTTTTATCGTGTCCATGCTGTAAGAATTGGGAAGGATTGTAGCTCTCGGAACGCCGTTTTGAGGGACTTCTTTTTAGCTCCCGCTTCAGAGCAGCTACTCTCTCGGCACCAGAGGAATCCTTGGGTGACAACATTGATTGGTCGAACACGTGAGCCAATGCATCACCGGCAGCCGCCATCTTTAAAACCCTGTGTAACGGCTCGAAACGGCAGCGCTGAAAAATGGACCAAAACACGGACAAAAGGAGCGACGGTGAAGTCCAGGCTTCACTGAGCGTATATGCGTCGGGAGAAATGCAATGTGTGTGACGTTCATCCACCTACATATATATTCATTCAGTGATACGCTTCTGTTAAATGTGTTTTTGTTGTCGGCGTGGATGAATGACCTTTGACCTCTTACAGGCATTAGAGGGTCAAAGGCTCCTGTCGGCTCCTCGTTAAGGTGATTGATGGACTGCAGGGTGAATAACTCTGAGTGTGTTCGGCTGTAAATTTAAAAGGCTTCACGCTGATCCTGGAATGTCTGAGATATTTTCCGGGATATTCCAGACAGGGAATGAAGGTCGGAGTTGTGTTGAAGTAGCTCTGTTGTGACGACCTCTATAGGTAGAAGCTCTCATTTCACATGTGCGCTTTAAATATTTAAATATTCAAGCGGGAAAGCGATGGATTCTCTCGGGAGGACGAGGAACATCGAGGAACTTCACAGACGAAGTTTACTTTTCAGGAAACCAGCAGGTTGTTTTCTGTTTGTTTGTGTTTTGCTGTCACGTCTTATTGTCGTCTACCGGCTGCAACCGTCACGACGGCAGCTTCAGAATCGTTCATCTTAAACTGAATATTCTCAGTTTTCACTTTCCGACTCTCAGCCTTCAGCTGATGAGACATGACACCTTATTTTCCCCCCAGTTTAAATCACTCTTTACACAGGCTAGAAATCATTTCAGTTAGAGGTACGAGGGAGATAAGACTATTTGTCCTAATCTTACTGACAGGGGGACTAATCGGTCAATACAAAATCAACCTGGAAGCTTTGAAGGGGAATTCTGAAGAGTAGTTGCATAACATTTTGCTTCTTACATCTTCTCAAATGTGAGGATCTGCTGCTTTTCTCCGTTCCATTATAGTTCTATATAAAATATCTTTTCAGACAAAATCATTTTGAGAACAACTGAAGATGTGAATTTAGCCATGCCATTTTATTTGACAGTTTTAGAAATGAAAACAGTGATCAACTGACCACAAAGAATAACAGATTTTTCGATCAAAGGTCGTCGATAAAATGTGTCACAACGTACCTTTTTTTTTAAAAAATAAATGAAGCAACCAGATTCTGCAGAGTACTTTGTGACATTCACCTCGAGTTACAAATTGATTTCAATCGCAGTCACATCTTCGTCAAGTCAAAATGTAAAAGAACAAACAAAAGGGTAACACGTCTGTAACGTAGCCACTCTGTGTGCTCGCAAGTAGTAAACAATACATAGTTGATTAGAAGCACATACATCTGAGTACATCAGAGTACACAGACAGCACATACACATGGTGATACATTAAAGGAAAAGGCCTGATAACATCCACTCATTGTACTTTAATTAGATTTGTAAGCTGTCAGCTACATGAAAGGAAAAACATCAAAATACTGAACATCACAGGCAGGACAAATACCCGTATTACCCCGGGTAGAGGTTCAGTAGGAGTTCTTTGTGTTTTCTTTCTCTACAGATTAATAACATTAAGAACAACAACAGTTGAGCCTGTAATCAGCTGTTCGTGCTGCTGCGACGTTTCTTAGCCTGCATACACGGACGGACCTGTTCTGTTTTGAACCTGCGCAGAGTGATGAGACGTGATGCAGCCTAGTAATGTTTCTGCCCACAAGGCTTAGTGTGTGTGTGTGTGTGTGTGTGTGTGTGTACACACAGCGTGGGAGTTGCTCTTGGCAGCATCTCCGTCTTTTGTTTTCCAGAAAGTATAATATCCGTTCCCAACGGAGAGTGTGTGTTTAAATGTAAAACACATTCTGTCTTCTCTGTGTGTGTCAGAAATCGTGGACTACATCGAGCGCCTGCAGGTCTTGCGAGAGATCGTGAAGAAGTTTCCCCCTGTGAACTACCAGGTCTTCAGATACATCATCACACACCTCAACAGGTAAGACACACACACACAAAGTCAGATACATGCTCCACACATATTCAGATCCACATTCAGTCAGTGTGATGTTGTCCATCTGTGTGTGTGTGTGTGCTGAAGTTAAATCCTCAGTATGAAGCCTCTGGAGTCATTGTTACTGACAACTTTATTTTCTTTTTAACCGTTTCTCTGCCTGCATTTCCTTCTGTAGGGTCAGCCAGCACAGCAAGACCACGCTGATGACGGCCGACAACCTGTCCATCTGCTTCTGGCCCACGCTGATGCGGCCCGACTTCGAGAACAAGGATACGCTGTCCACCACCAAGCTGAACCAGGCCGTCATCGAGTCCTTCATCGTGCAGAGCGACTACTTCTTCCACGGCGGCGAGGTGGCCGAGAGCTCCAGCAGCGAGGGCACGCCGCCGCCACACTGCCACAACATGGTGGAGGCTCTGCTCCCACTGCAGCTGCCTCCGCCTCTGCAGCCGCAGCAGATCCAGCACACCCTGCACCCCGACCCGCTGATCTAAGAGCCACAGGAGCATGCTGGGAAATGCAGTCTGGGGTTGTTTGTGTGCGCTGCCTGCCACCCGGAGGTCGTCTTCTGCTCCACTAAACGCCGGTCGGCTGTCCAAATAAAATATAAAATAACCTGGTTGGTGAATTTTGGGGATCCAGCAGCTGCTGTTTGCCATCGACTTTGAGGTGAATGAGCTTTGGGCTTTAGAGACACATCGACCGTTTGTTGGATTAAAACCTAATCTGCGAGATCGGCTCATGCTGTGAGGTAAATCCAGGATTAGAGAATTACAATCGGACGTCACCTTTTGGAACTAACTTTTTGGCTCTGACTGCCCCTTTTATGATACCAAGACTGAAAATAGCTGATGAATGAACTGATTTGATTTGGCACATATCGACAACACTAATCGTTTAGCAGGGTCTGACTTGAACTCCGGGGATTCTGGGACACGCCCGGGGGAAATAAACATGGCCCGCCTCCTACCTTACCCTGATGGAATAGCACACCGGGGTCCTAAGCAAGCCCCCTTAAACCCTGCCCACCTTTCCCCTGCTCCGAGACGAGAGAAAAGGGAAGCGCATGAAATATGAAACACTCGATACCGACCGACCGACTGACTGACTGACTGGTTAGATATTTGACTGTTTGTTGGCTGAAAGGATTTCACGGAGTCTTCCTGCAGATCTCCACACTTCGGCACAGGAAACATTTCTTGTTCTTCATCATTTGTTGCCCTTCGACCCAAAACCGCTGAGAGAAGAGGCGAGGGAGCGCACGTCGTGTCTTTCAGCAGCAGACGTCGGGGCTTTAGTTTTAAATAATGAAAGACAAAATGAAGTGACCCCTACATGGACTTTGACCCCCTAAGAGGACAGCACATGCACGATTTGTGTCAAATGTCCCACATGCCAACTTCATGTCTGTCTGTGTATTTTGTTTTTATCATTTGGATTTCTTTTTTTAAATATGTTTTTGTAACGTCTGATTTCTACCCAGTTTGTTTGTGTGCGTGTGTGTGATGGTGTGTCTGTGTGTTGCAGCCAGTTTGTACCTTCTCCGCAGAGGGAAGGGGGGGATTCAGGAGGGAAAAGGGAACTCAAAGTGCAGACTGGCGGACTCTTGAAGCTCCGTACGAGAGAATCAGACTTTACGGACTTTCCCACGAACCTTCAGCCAACTGTCTTGTCTCTTTAGAGCCTCTAACTCTGAATGCAGCGACTGACGTCTCTCGTTCTGGAGGGGCGTGGGGGGGGGGGGGGGGGGGGGGGGGGGGGGGGGGGGGGGGGGGGGGGGGGGG
>JAVQJF010067380.1:0-10942 GCA_036023855.1 Gadopsis marmoratus | reverse complement strand
CCCCCCCCCCCCCCCCCCCCCCCCCCCCCCCCCCCCCCCCCCCCCCCCCCCCCCCCCCCCCCCCCCCCCCCCCCGGGCCGGGAGGTGGCACGAGCTGCTCTCCGCCTCACTAACTGCCGCCGACAGAGCGCGAGCTTCCGTCCATGCGACGCTCCTCCGCCGGGATTTAAGCCCTTTACGTCAGAATCCCGTTCACCGTCCCAATAATCTGATTTGCCCGACACAACCCGATCTTAAAACGTACCGTGCTGGTTCCTACTGCTGCGTGTTTAGGCAACTGTGGCAGCTGCAGATGACGCAGTTTTAAAAATACAGCGCGTCCCTGCTGCTCCCCGTGTGGTTGCAGTGCATCTGTGCCCTGTAGTGACTTCTTAAACCGTGCGTGTGCATTTTTATACACACATGCAACTCAAACATGACATTGAACTATTCTCATCACATCACATCTCATTCATTTCAATTTGATTTATTTAACCACGATATTTTGTGTGGTACGCAAGCCATCGCTTGCCCTTCAACTTTTCATTATTATTGCATTGTAAAGGTGGCACATTATTGCTGTATTTGACAGTATTCTAACTGGAGCAGAATCTTGCAGTGTTATTTGTAAATTGCTAATGTTAGAGCTGTATCACTTTCAACAGGGTCTGGCCAAAGCAGGTTCTCTGCAACATAACTCGATCATCCTCATTTTAATTTCAGTCTTTAATTTGGCAATCTGAGCATCACAGTTCATACTGCCCTGTGGGGGGGTATTCTTACACAAACACTGTATGGTTTTGTTCCAGATTTGCTCGCTCCATAACACCATGTTAAAGATAATATCAAAACAACCATTATCAGCACATCTGCCTACAGGCATGTGTATTGTACAACAATTTACCAACTGTTTTTAAATTTAAAAGATAAAACCGGAACAGTGGACATTTTTAATATGATCCCAATTTAATGAGTGATACAGAAACAAAACTTTTTTTCAATCTTACAAAAGGGCAATACCAGGTGTTGTACAACACCGGGATCATGGCGACTATGAAAACAGAATAAACACGTTCTCATAGTAAACACAAAAGATGCAAATATCATTAACTCTGTCTGATAAGTCTTTATGAGTGCCACTTGTGACGGCGAGGCCAAATCTCAAATGACACCATTCCCCATATAGAGTCCTACTTTTAGCCTGAGACCCACATACAGGGCTGTGACTGCAGGCAGAAAGTAGAACACCATCCAGATGAAGACGACAGGATTTGAGAGAAGACCTTAAAGGAAGAACACTCATTTTTTCTTCTTCTCATCTTTCTTGGCACCGTCCGCTTTCTCCTTCTCCTTGTCTTTGTCCTTCTCATCTTTTTTCTCTTTGTCATCTTTCTTCTCCTTCTTTCCTTCCTCCTTTTCCTGTCCTTCCTTCTTTTCTGCGTCCCGGTTAGAAATCTTGTTGTTTATCAGGTTGTGCAGAGCCACCACAGAGCGTATGAGAGAGGCCAGGTAAACCACCAGCATCTGGTCATTGGTCTTAAGGTAGAAGGCTTTTGTGAACTCCTGCAAAGATAAAAACTTATTAAGCAACATAATACAGAGTCTAAAACAATACAACATCATAACCATATGATATGAAATGAACAAGAATCTGGTGGCAAAACAATAAATGGAATTAGAAGCAAACTAAATGTCTGTGATGTCATTTTACACACGGATACTGTTTGACCAAAAAGTGGTAAATATGAAAAGAACCCATAAAAGACGAGACATGGATCAAACACAGAGCTGGATTTTTATTCAGATATGGAATGAGGAGGCATTTATCACAGAGGTCTTCTTTATGCCATTATTGTGATTAATCACAGGACTGGAACCAATAATTATTTGGTTTGTTGATTATTTTATCAACTTTTGATAACCATTTTAATTGGAATTCCTTTTTTTGTTTTTAAACTATGGAATTGAAGAGTTCATAGTTTATCATAAAATCTAATTAGGAAATCATCATTACAGCTGATCTCAACCCAAGTCTAAACCCAAATAAAATGCTGCCCACATCTTACAAATGTCTTAGTTAGTAACTACAGTGAATACTGGTCAACATTTGTACACATATGTGCTGGAGCTGCTGTATCTCACTAAACCTGACTCAGTTTGCCCTCCAGTGGATACAATGAGAAGCTGAGCTCAGATAGAAATCTCCACATGTCTTTAGTTCAGTACTTCAAAATTGTGCAGTGGTTGTAATTGTAACGTAAGTGTGCCATATAACTTGTAATCGCTGCAGCTTTAATTCATTGTGAAATTCAGTTCTTAAAATCACACACACAAGAAGCAAATTAAACCAATATCCCTACAGTGATTACAGTAAATAAATGTGCCTCAAAGACGAACAACTTACGAGCAGATTTACGTCTGGCAACAAGTTGAAGACATCCTGCAGCTGGTAGATTATCTGGTGGTTGATGGGAAGTTTGCCTGCCGTCACTCTCTCCAGGTAAGAGCGGATGTCTAACAGCTTCGAGTTGAGTCCCTTCAGGCCGTGAACCTGATTTGTGATCCGTTGTGACAGAGTGCCCACTGTGGTATCCTTGATATCTCTGTACACACAGTATGTAGCAGATGAGAAGTGAATGGCCATGAGTGTGGATGTCTTGACATTTTTTGCAAGAAGTTTTCATTTGTTGATCGTTTTCATTCATCAGTATGTCTTTGCATGTTTAGTGATTGCAGTATAGTAGTAGCAGAGTTGTGCAATTTGCAGGCTGTACTGCAATGAGTTATTTACTGAGGTGACTTAAATGGCTAGCATGTGATTAACAAAATGTTTGAATCAAAGGTTTGTTCAATACCTGAGCAGGTGCTCCACACCCACTTCTTCTGCTTCCTCAGCTCCAATCTCACTGGTGACATGTTCAAATGTCTTAGATGTTGGAGTGCCATCCTAGAAATAGTAAAACACAACAATGAAAATAATTCTAACTCTACTCTGAACCAAAGTTTGTTCTCAACTAAGACACAAAAAACTATCAAACAAAAAGTCTCAGAGCAGTGTTTGAAACCAACAGATATAACGGTATGATAACACTGAAATGCAGACTGCCAGTTTATGGGAAAACATTCCAACAAATCAGATAAAAAGGATAAAACTACAGCTCCTTCAAGTGTGGTTTACAATTTACCTTTTGGGCAGATTAAATATAAAGAGTAGTCATAAAAATTTATTTAAATGTAAATCCATTAGAGTTGTGCCTAGGAAACCCTGCACACATCGTCACCAAATTCAATTAGTAATTTATAATTCAATAAAAATACTCTGAAAAATTGTTCAGTCCAAACACTTCCAGAAACAACTGGTATTCTATCTGCTTCAACGCAATCCATGATTCACTTACATCGTGTATTTCCTCCACAGAGATGTATGCTTCTGTGGGTAGACCAAGGTCTTTGGGCTTCACATCTATAATGACTAACACCTGGTATGAAAACAGAGAAATATATGAGTGAGTTATTCAATATCAGAATGGATAAACCAGACACATGCACATTAAGCAGGGGGTAAAACGCAAAGTAGTTACATACCGAATTGGTGCAGTACTGCTTAATGAGCTCATTGATGGCAATGTCATTCTTATGTAACTTGGGTCCTGTGTGGTACCATCCGACTATTCTTTCTCTGGCTGAAAACCAGGAAAGACAGTTATTCACAAGTATCAGATCAGGATAACACAACTGAATTACGTGGATGTAAGAAGTGCCTTACCATTAACTTTCTTGAACATGCCATACATGTTCTCCAAGTAATCATGATCCAGGAACCACACAGAGTCATCCTTATCATCCTCGTCAAATGGCACTGGGAAGTAACATTGACAGTGAATTAAAGAATTGACCAAATCTGACTATGGCTCTGGAGGGAGCTTTGTAAAGTCTAAAAAATATACTTTTTAGTTTAGGATTGAAGGCTACAAATGTATAACAAACTGGCATGGCAGTTTGAAAGATGTGGATATTTTGCAGGGATGGTCAAATGAAAGGTACTACTGGATTTCGTTATGGCAAGTGAATGATTCAGCAGTCTAAGAGCTTGTTCCATTCCTAGTAACTCCGTATACCTAGGACTCTTATGCTTCCATTTTCTTCATTGAATCTGTCACCATAACACTCACCTGCAAAACTATTTGAGACGTCAAGTACTTTTTTCTGCCATGATCCCAGAAGGACACCAACCACTCGTTTCTGATTGCCAACTTTTCCTATCCTGTAGATTGAATTGTCAAATAAAACAGAACAAATTAACTCGTTAGTTTACCATGGTTTTGTCAGAACTGAACGCCATGACTCATAAACATAGACCGAGTCGTTAGCTAGGTTGCTACTGTAGGCTAAGCTAATGCCCAAATATTCATGTTGTCCAGCGCTGATGAAATGAATGACAAGACCATGCCATTAGTGTGTACGTACTAGCGACTTTAACTACTAATGAACCATACTATCATACTGATTCATTTAACAGTTTAACACATATTGTTTTCTAACACTGGCTAGGTGGTTACACTGCTAGCTAACCAGCCTGGTCATGCCTGCACTCACTCTTAACGGGGCTCTGACTCAGCAGAGGCTAACATTAGCTTAGCTTAGTAGCAACATTACGCTTCTGGACATTTTAACTTCCAACCTTTGTAAAGACTGAAGCCACATGTTGAACTTACTGACCTGTTAAAATGATCGACCACGCTGAGCAACACCAGGGGATGAACGACCACATTTTTCACCGCTAACTCCGGCATTGTTGCAGTAAAAGACAAACAGCTCACGACCCACCTCCACACAATGACGGCAGCGCTCCACTTCCGTTGCGCCTGACGTCGTTTCCGTTTCTCTTGGCAACAGAGAGACACGGACAGGAGGCAGAAGAGTTGGTCGCAGACAGTTAACGCACAAAATGGTAGGAACTGAGCACGAAGCTAAGTTAACTGTGTTTTGTGTCGGAAACGTTTCCTTAATTTTAATTTAATTTAATTCAATTATGTGACTTAATTATAAACGTATTAATATTTATATTTACATTTGCTAACCGAAAACACTGATCTGCACTAATTATATTTGCTATGTAACTTTCCTTACTAGCACTAAACTTGCTAACTATGAAATTAACTGAAATCAACTCAAACATCTTTAAAGTTGTTTGTTACAGTTATATTGGCAGACTATGCCAGACTGATATTTCATAAATGGTTGTTTTAATGTCTTTAATTTCATTCTGTCTTGCAGGCTGAAGTTGAGGAAACACTGAAGAGGATTGAAGCCCAGAAAGGTGTGATTGGAACAATAATCGTTAATGCAGAAGGTAAGCCAAAAAGCACCGCAGTTTTCTCACATACAACATGTTTCCAATACAGTCTGACTGTAAAAGTTACTGTTGAACTTTTCAGGTATTCCCATCAGAACAACTTTAGATAACTCTGCAACAGTTCAGTATGCAGGACTTCTTCGTCACCTCACGATGAAGGCCAGGAGCACTGTGAGGGATATTGACCCTCAGAATGACCTCACCTTCCTCCGCATCCGCTCCAAGAAACATGAGATCTTGGTTGCACCAGGTCAGTGTGTAGCAGTTAGCTTGGTATTGTGGACTTAATGATAAACACTGAAACACATATTTTGGACACTTTTGGCTCTACTGTTTTTACTACATTTATATCTCATGTCTTTTCTTCTTTTATGTCTCTGCAGAGAACGAGTTTCTGCTGATAGTCATCCAGAACCCATGTGAATAGCTGCTGGACATTTCCATGAGAGTCAGCTTTTGGTTTATCACATGGTGGTGCTTTATCTAGACAAAATAGCTTTGTCAACTTTTTTACAGGCCTGTCAACGCTCCCGTTTTTCCCGGTATTTTTTCTTCTATCCCGCTGTCCTCCTGTTAAATAGTTTGCTGTAAATCTCCCATATTTTTAACCTTTGTAAAAAGAATAATAATTTTAGGCCTAATTAAAAAAACAAGTGGGCAGTGTTATCCTCCGGTACAGCAGGTGGCAGTACGTGTAGAACATTAATTGTAACATGATCCGCCAGTAAACTCAGAGAAGAAGAAGACAGACCGAGAAGAACAAGATGAAAAATTATGAACTGGGGAAGACGAGAACTGGGAGACCTGAGCAGATAGAGATGTAGATATTGAGTCTATTGTCTGTTCCATTCTCCGGAAGTAGAAGGTGGCTGTAATGCACCAAATGGATACCAACTGCCATAAAAATAGACGAAGAAGAAGAATTATGAACGGGAGAGGGATGGAGACGCAGTTGCACCTGCCAAAAAAGCAAAACTCAATGCAAGTACTTAGCCAAATGGGAGGAGACCTTCCCTTATTTAATAAAAAGCAAAGTCAGGCCATTCAGATTTTTGGATTGCACATTAGCCATCATGAAAAATCTTCCAAGCACAAGTGTGCACAAGAGACACAAAAACACCCCGTCAATGACTACATTTGTATCAACACACATTTCAGAGGCAGATCAACTGACCAAAGCTGAGGTGAAGATGTCAATGCTTTGCGCCAAAAATAATGTGGCCTTCAGCTTGTGCAACGATTTCAACCGTAGTGTAGCAACTGTCACAATGAAATGAATGCACAATGTGTACATGTCTCATTCAGGTAATACATACTGTAAATAAACATGTATGTCCTGAATGTATTTACCCTTATGTGTTTTCATTTACATGGGAGCTGCCAGAAAGTGGCCCTTATTTTAAAATTACAATGTTGACAGGTATGTTTTTATATTGCTCCATGTTCTGCATAATCCTTTTTTTCTACACGATGCATTGTTTGTTTCATCTTGTGTATTTCATTCATTTTATGTCTGTGTGCTGATTCATTCTGTTATTGTACAGATGGGTGTCAAATTCAATGAAAAACGTAAGAGTAACATAACAAATGCAGATATGTCCACACAGGTGTACTGCATCATACAATTAAGAAAATAACATATGTATAATAGATATAGTCTTGAGTGCTCAACTCAACCGACTAAAGCTGACTGACTGACTGGATCAGAACAGGAACAGTGAGTGAAGTGTAATCTGCACTGAACTCTATGTAAACAGCACAAGCCTGAATGCTTGATCCATGGGGGTCCAATGGCTCTGTACTATGGGTTACATTTTCTTGGCATGGTAGCTTCTGTAGCTCAAACTGCTGAAAAAGTGAATGCTGGTTCTGACAGAGCATCGCAGTTTGTTGGGGCTATGGGGCTGCGTAGCCGCAGACCGGTCAGAGTGCTGTAGCTGGTCGAGATGTAGCCAATAAGTAGTTAATTGATACTGTTGGATGGTTGACTCAATAGTAATGCATCATATTTCATAAAGGTGTCATATAATTTGCATATATGCAGTCCACCCACACAGGTGTTTTCACTTATGTTGCCTAATTAGTGCTGTGCTTGATTGACATCTGTCTCAGCCTTGTTTCATTCTGTTCTGTCCTCTGAGTATACAGAGTGGATGATGGGTAAAGCATTAACCAATTGTAATTCCTAAATGGTCAATGTGATATTTTTGTCGAACCCCTTGAATTAAAGCTGAAAGTCTACTCTTCGATCACATCTTGATTGCTTCATTTCAAATTCATTGTGATGGTGTACAGAGACAAAATTTCAAAAATTGTCACTGTCCAAATACTTATTGTCCACATTGTATCTGCATATGGCACTATTATTACAGGTTACATCAGTAATTGATGCAATAAAATGACATATAGGCTAGGATATACTTACATTTACATTTGACTTTTCTTCATGAAACCAAAGAAAACGCATTTCTTTCAGAAACATTATAAGAACACTTTGAATTGAGGAAACCTATATGGGATGAGGGTGCAACTGACCTTAGATTCACCTTTGACCTTCAGAAACCCATCTTACATCAGATCAGCCTCTTCATGTTTGACAAGTAACCTGTCCACTTCAATAATTACTTCAAGAAAGCAAAACAAGATTAAATGTTTGCATTATATATTATAGGAATGGTAGCTCTGTTCAAAGACCATAGACTGATGGTGCCATGAAATAATACATGTCTACATTTTGAATAAACTGTATCCCTCTTTTTATATCAGGTGAAGAAATGGCTGCAGGTGATGCATGGTTACTGTCAAACATAGAATTTACAGTGACAAAGAGCTTGTTTCCTCAAGTGCAACATGGTTAACTCTCATTGTAAGTCTCATGCTGTGCTAAATATAAGCACAGTAGAAGCTTGGTGTTCTTTCAGTGTGATCATGGAGCACATAATAATCGAATCATAATGATTCAATTCAGCATTATAATGACACAATTTGTATCTAGAAAATATTTTTATGGATGAAGGGTCTGACAAATTAAGTTTTTCATTTTGCAAAGTTTGCAAACATAGACCACTGTTAAATATCCACAAGAAGTGAAATCTCTCCCCACATGCATGACAATGACCGAAAGACATTTTGCAAATATTTTAATGTAAATTTCCATCAGAATATACAGCAATATATGTTAATAAATAATTCATCACAATTATACAGCCCAAATAATACATTACATAACAACTGAAACAAATATGCAGGATTTCACAGCAGGTTTGTAGAGGAGACTGATCAGGTGGCGCAGGAAGGTCAGGTGACTTTGGGAGTTTGCTACTGCAGTTTGTGCTTCTAGGAACGAGCTCCTGGGATTTTAATATTCAGAGGGAAAGAGGCAGAAATTATGAATTTGTGACATTGTTTTGTCTGGCTTGAACAAAAATAAAGTGAGTTTATTGTTATCCACAGAGGGATAGTGTCATTTTGAATTTCATGTCACTTATAAACAATTAGATAACTGCTTCAATACTCAAGTGAAAATATATAATTTATGATTTTTGACATAGTCCTGAAATAAAACAGAATAATAATTTGGCTTTTGGCTTTGATGCCAATTATTCAAACATGTGTAGTATGTTGCAAAAGGCCATTTAAAAAAAATCAAAACTTCTATTCTCTTCAACTTTGCCAACATGTATAGGCATATGGAGGGCTTAGGATACAGACTCTGGGTTAAACCATCTGAACAACAGTCGTGACAACTTGATAATGTTGCGAGACAAAGACTGATATTTGCCATGTCGTCTTCCATCCCCAGTGCATCTTGGTTCACCCCCAAAACTTTTGACATCACCAAACATGTTTCCTAACATCCTTCATTTTCTAAACATCTTTATTCTGACCAGCAGCAATTCAAACAAAACATATGGCTTCCCAAAATAAATGGTTAAAACAATAAAACATACAAAATTCTTCATCTATCACAAGTGACATTACCAATGGAAAATGCATTAAACCTCAAACAAAAACTTAATTGATACCATTTGTCATTATATAGATAATATCTTTTAGATGTTTCCTATCCTCTGCAGAACCTTTACCAGCACACACACTGCTTCTGTATCTGTCAGATACAGAGCTCAGTAGACACTACAGCATTATACCACACAGAGGATGGTCAAGTGCTTCCTCTAATTCCATTTCAAGTGCATCCTATCAAGTTTAAGGCCTGAGGTGTGCTTTGATTCAATGACTCAATTTTCATTCTCTGAGTATTAACCAAGTGACCACTGAACACTTAGTCTCTTCTCATTGCTGTCCAGAGAGGCAACAGATTTGTGCCAATTGATACATCTCAATAGTGTGGATCAATACATTTTATGCAAATCTTGATATGATACGAGCTAAAGTGTGGAAAGTCCTTAAAGCCATCTCCGGGACTAGTGAGAGTAGACAGCGTTACTCTGACAAAGATGCTGTTTCACCTACACGGTGTTGTTAATCCAATCAATCAATCCATGGGCAGAATGAGAGAGAGGCAGGAATGCCCAGACTATATGGTCACCTTGGTTTACAGTTATCGTGGCAAGCATGGCAGGTAATCAGTTGAACCAGTCAGGTAATATAACTGATTGGCATGAAGGATAACAAGACGACAATTGGCTCCTTCAAGCGCTTCAAGTGCAAAGAGGTCCGTCTCCGGTCTTGTTCTTGTTAGTGCTCCTTTGCCGTCTGATCTGTTGGTGGGGGGGGGATCGGTGTCAGAGGTCACCTCGGCATGTGCCCGTTGACTTGCCCCCTGCCCCAGTGAATGTTAGGTAGTGTCAAACACCTCCTGAAGTGCTCGAGCTGGGCCTGCAGTCTCTCCCTGTCCTCTCTCACTTTCTGCCTCTGACTCACCAGCTCCTGACAAATGAAGGACAGACACGACTCGCATTACAGACCCGAAACTTTCAAGCTGCAAACAGGAGTACAAACGGAAAACGGGAACACACCGACATTGACAGATGAAAGTACACCAATCTGTAAAACTAAAAGTAGCAGGCACGCAGGTATGGTCTCAGATACTTACCCCCATAGAGAGAGAGAGCTGCTCTGCAGTTCTGGTCAAATTGTGATTCTGTGCTTCCAGTCTTTTACACTGACCGTGAAGAACCTGCCTCTCTATGCTCCAATCTGTACAGAGAGAAATACACAGAAAACAAATGATGGAAAAAACACACTGCTCAAAAAATTTAAGAAACACTTTGAAAAACACATCAGATCTCAATGGGAAAAAAAAATCATTCTGGATATCTATACTGACATGGACTGGGTAATGTGTTAGGAATGAAAGGATGCCACATCGTTTGATGGAAATGAAAATGATCAACCTACAGAGGGCTGAATTCAAAGACACCCCAAAAATCAAAGTGAAAAAACCTATGTGGCAGGCTAGTCCATTTTGGTGAAATGTCATTGCAGCAACTCAACACGGTCCTCAGTAGTTTGTATGGCCCCCACATGCTTGTATGCTGCCTGACAACATCGGGGCTCCTAATGAGACGACGGATGGTGTCCTGGGGTATCTCCTCCCAGATCTGGACCAGAGCATCACTGAGTTCCTGGACAGCCTGAGGTGCA
>JAVQJF010067369.1:0-32336 GCA_036023855.1 Gadopsis marmoratus | reverse complement strand
GTGTGTGTGTGTGTGTGTGAGTGAGTGATTGCTAGTGGGACATGATATGACAGTTAGTTTATCTAGCAAAGAAGGCCTTTCGCTCTGTAAGGACTTGACTTGAAGGCTTCACAACCTTCCTGCTGCTGTTTGTACATTTCTGTGTATCTGTTTAATTCCACATCAGTAGTAAGACACTTTCTAGAAGGAAAAGGGAGGCGGCTTAATAAATCAATTTTAGTTTATATGCTGTTTAACCCATCTAGAGCTGCAACTAAGGATTGTCATTATTGACTAATGTGTTAATTATTTTTATAATCGATTATTTTTTTAATCGTTAAGAAGCAGAAAATTGTGATATACTCCATTACAAGTTCCCAGAATCCAAGGTGATGTCAGTAAACATCAGCATGTTAGCAATGTCATTCTGAACATGTTAGCATTTTGACGTTAGCATTTAGCTCCTCTGTGCGTAAGTGCAGAGCGTCGCAGAGCCGCTGGCATGGAAGTTGACTCTTAATCCTGTTCCTTGATAAATTAGACTATGAATCAGTTGACAAAATTGATCATTTCAGCACTAAACCCACTGTTAGGTTATCTTCACCAGTGAGTTAGCTGGTAACTTAGTGTGAAGCATTGCTAAAAAACTGTGCACGTATACATGTTAGTAAAGTGATTAATGAAGGGCCATGGGCAGACTTCTTTAAGTATACATGTTTATAATGTTAATACATAATTGTAAGTGAGTAGTTCAATAGATAACAAATGGATTGCATTTCCAGAACATTACAAAAGGTCAATTGGACGGGTCTACTTGATGAATTAAAAAGCTAAAAAGGACATTTCTCACAACCTGGCAACCCCATAGTTATCAGTATTATATTTGATCTATAAAGCATCAGTAAGTTATTGATTAATAAATCAACATGTTACATCATATAGACCCTTTGTAAAGGGTGACCTATTTAAATGTGTATGTGAAATGACTATTTCAATTGACACCTGCCAGCCAATCAGAAATGTGTATTATTCTTGTCCATGATTTAAAAAAAACAAAAAAAACACATCACCATACACATACACACACACACAATAGTTTGAAGCACCTCAAAATGCCCTTTGATATGTATGCATTAAAATTCAATCAGTCCTTCTTATTCTGTGCATGTTCTTCAAATACATATTTAAATATGTCACAAAATACTTATAAATGAACCTCCTATGTAAAACGCCACTTTTGTTTTTGGTCTTCATTTCTTTGATCTTCACCAGTTTATATTTGGCAAGCCCTACCGCCAAACACAGCAATTGTAGGAAGAACAATAAATGAGTGTATTATCTCACGCACATAAACTGCTAGACATTTTATGATTGTGTGACAATATGAGTCAGAGGTCATTTGTCCCAGAATACCTTTTAAGACTCTGTGAGACTCTGAGCTCTGTGTCTGTCACTGTTTTGTTGTGGCTGTGCGTTTTGAGTCATCTGGCACAGAGTATCAGATTGTCTTACCTGTCTTTCTCAGAATGTTACACACACACACACCAGCAGCAACAGCACATACATAAGCACTATGAGCAAAAAATCATTTTTCTTAAGAATCAGGGCCCTGACACAACAAGTTCACAGTCAACCTTGAAGCAGACGACCCGCTCTTGAGCACCTGTCGCAGACCACTGCATGTTGGTTTTTTGGTGGCATCACTGGCACCGGTTGGCCTTTAGTGTGAGTTCAGACTGTGTGCTGCATTGGCGGGGATGTGACGTTTCAGGTACCGGAGAAACAATAAAATATTTATGGGACAGGATTTTTTTTTACAGCTCTGAAAAGTTATCATAATGACAATCGGGAGCTTTCATTGAAGTGAGTGCCAGGTCAACAGTAGAAACATGGCATTCACGTAGCAAAGAAATCTACCTGGAATGTGTGCTTGGATGTATTTTACTGGGCAAATACCACGCGTTCAGATCCAAAACAGCAATGCGTTTAAATAAATACAAGGGACTGTGTTGGTGAGGCAGGCGTTGTTTCAGGTACTGGTGAAATGGTTAAAAATATGATCCAGGAAGTCCAGGTTGAGTAATAGATCCATGGGTTTGAAGCCTTATCAGATGGGAAATAGTGAACAGCTGTTTATAATAATACAAGAAAGTAATTCACAACCCTGGAGAATAATCAAGATGGCCGTCGTTTTATCTTTCTTTGATGATTGCGAGAGATGCAGCATGAACGTTACAAAGTAATAATCTACCAGGAATAATCTATTAAGTAGGCCACAGCAGTGTCTTGCCAGATGATGTCGCATTACGTTGTAGCAAACCTAGAGCTAAATTCAACGTTTTTGTCAGATTATTCATTTTTTTTGGCTTGGCACTGCCTCAACAGAGTGGCCTCATTCAGATGAATGAATTTGATTTTTGATGATGAATTTTTATTTTTTTTCTCCTTTTGATGAATTCACCTGTGGATTGTGGTATTGAGTGCAGAGCGAACATGCACGTTGGCCTTTAATAGAACACATTAGATGATGCAAAGCTTTTGATCAGACCAGCTAGTTCTTTGCTCTTGGCACTGTGCATCAGGGCTGTATAAGATGGGTGTAGTGTACTCTCAACATAATTTAGACGCTGATACTGGTGCCACATAAATCATAGTTTAGGACGGTTAATTCATTTGCAATTAGCATTTGCCCACTCTCATTACAATTACCTCAACCACACTTCATGTCAGCTGTTAGATCTCATACACAAGCCTTTGTTAAAACATATTTGCTTGTCAGGGTTTATATAATGCAAGTACACATACAAACACACCCAACAGGTGACCATGCAGCAACAGAATCAAATTATTGATCTGCATCGAAGGGAGTGAGTTTTTCCCTGATCTCTGCAGAGGTGTGAGACTTACATCAGCAGTAAACAAGCCGACCACACAAGGAAAAGGGCCATACAATCTGGGATTCATGATTCCTTTTTCCATGAAGCGTGTCAGCAAAATTGTTTTTTTGTCTTGGTTTTATGAAACAAGTAAAATACCCCACAATTCATTCTGAGTGTTTTTCATCTAAGAAAAGATGTAAAAACAACCCCCCCCCCATCACCACACACACATCTAATGTGGGTTAATAGCAGTTTTAAAGGCCTTTTTACAATAATGCTCACTCCACAGCTTGCTCACAGAGCTGGCAGGTCAGAGCTTGTGATTGAGTCAATGAGACCATTAGGTTTCCCCCGACTGCAGCCAGAACCTATAACCTGCTCAACTGCAGGATGGGGGGGAAAGACCCCACAGTGCTTATGTGCCCATAGGAAAGGAACAGGAGAAACACTCGCTTAAGCATACCAGCATTGGTACGTGGACACGAGCTACACCTACGTAGGCAGACACAGATGAGTTTCAGGGCTTTGTGGGTTATGTCAAAAAGAGTACATGGTCATGCTTGACTAGGAAAAATGTTGGTTGTGTGAAAAATAGAAAGATGACTTCCTATTAAAGTTAGATGCTTACCACTGCTAGTCTGGCCTGAGGGTGGCACCAGAGGAAAAGCCTTTGTACGGCGGACATCTCGGACTCTTGGCACTTCCTCTGACGCAATCACTCCACAATCATTATATGTGTTATAAACATGTTCGTTTGGAGAACATTAGTATCCAGCTTAGGGCACAGCTGATCCTAAGCACAGTGCAGGTTTAGCCTCATGTCGGAGTGTCTCATCCGCTGTATGGAAGATAGTCCCGGCTGAATTCCATTAAAACGTTTAGGGATGCGACTGTGCGCTGCTTCTTATCAGAGATGGGGAAGATGACCAGACGTGTACATTTGCCAAACCATCCTCATGCCTTACTTGGACAAACAAAGATGAGAGCTGTGCTCTATCTGAAGCGTTTTCAATCTGTGTGTTTTGGTTTTACAAGAGAGAAGGCTTCAGTGATAAGGACTAACTGGTTGGCTTGGCAAACATACATCTGGATGACCTTTCCACCTCAGATAAAGTGCAGCACACACCCGCTTTCCTAATGTGGAACTCTCCCAAACAGAGCTAAGCCTCAAGCTGAATTTATACTTGACGAGGCTGAATGTAGGTTCTGATTTATAGTTCGGCACCAGACTCTTGAGCTTAATACTAATGTGCTCACAGCTAACACATGATATAGATTTATTAGATTGTCAGCATGCTAATATGGTAGTTTCCGCTTGTTAACATGCACACAGGTTAGCAGGAGATCAGCTAAATCATTCAAAATCATCCTCTGAGCAGCAAGAATGTCTGTACCAAATTTAATGCCAATCCATCCATGGGTTGACAAGATAGTTCACTCTGGGCGAAAGCGTTGGTCCTCTGCTCCATGTTGCTATTTCTAGAGTTACACCACTAGCCTAGCTATAAAAAAAGAGCTATCCAAACAGTTGCATGTTTATTGAGCAGCTATGTTTTGAAAAGTAAGTCAAAGGGATAAGATTACGTGAATTTCCGGTAATGTTTTTCTGGTTTGTGACAGAGAAAAATGTACTGCCTAAATTTAAATGGTTTTCTGAAGTTCTGGCTTTAAAATCATCCCCCTGATAATCCTATTGGTAATTTCAGGAGTAGCGGTAAATTTTGAGACACACGATACATTTTTATACCCTGTTAGGAATGCACCTAACATATTTACATCCAAGACACACGTTCAGATGACGGTACAATACACACACCCATGGCACAATGGCAGGCCCCAGGGCGGGGGAGCAGTCCCAGGTAGATTGGGTGTCTTTTTTTCTTTCCCTTTACTCATTGCATCTGTAATCAGGTCATAGCCTGGTTGATGTCTCTATGAAATAATCTGCTGCACTACGGGCGCGTACATGTGGAGAGTGGCAGGGTGCAGAAACCTGCCGTCACACGGGTTGACACGGCATCTCTTCCGACTCGAACCCGGGTGTCGGCGAGTTGTCTTCTTACGTGCAGTACACACATTAAGGTCTATGTAATTACAGGACCAGTGTGGTGTATAATTTGACTCATCACAGGGAGAGTGAATGAAGAGTGCATGGTGTTACTGCAGTGTGGGAAAGAGGTGTGTTTCAGGGGTCAATATTGGGAGGGTTGTATTGTGCACCACCAGGGGGCAGTAGAATAGTTTCCACAGGGCCTGTGGGGCTTCGCTGTCAGGATGCAGGTCACACTGTAGTTATCTCCCCAGTTTCCTTTTCTTTCTTTGTCCGTTTCTCTGTCTAGCTTTGCTCTTCCTTCCTCTCCTCTCGTTTTCTGTAATCCCAACTCACCCTCCGTCTTCACTCGCTGCCTTCCCCAGTTTTCGCCCTCACAGCAACAGCACGGTTAGCTCGCGCAGTCGAGTTATTTTCAGTGCAAACACCTTCCGTCTTCCCCGCCGCTGCCCACATTACCGTACATGTCTGCGGGCCCACTCGTGTGAGATGTTTCGGGTGTGGGATGGAAGAAGTGAGTTGAGCACAGTAGGTGGGAGGGATAAATTAAAACGAGGGGGTGAAAGATGCACCGGAGAGGATGTGCTGTAGTTGGTGGGAGCGAGTGTGGGGTGCCGGTGAAGCGAAGCGGTCTTCACACTGTGTTGACTTTGAAACACAGGATCACGTGCCGAGGTGAACGGCCAGAGCGACTGTGTGGCCAAAGCTGTCGCTTTCTCCATGAGGTGCTGCTGCGGTTTAGGGAAGCTGAAAAGTGTGATGGGGGAGGAATTTGTCTCTGTTCAGTTGTGGTCATTTATGGGGAGACGGGTGTGAGTGTTTGTGGCTCTTTATATGCATGTGTGTGTCCGTGTGGGCCCGTTGTGTAAAGTGGGCTATTAAACCCTGAGAGTTGGTGGAAGAAGTACTCGGACCCTTTACTTTCTTTGTTACTCGAGTACAAGTAGCAACACACGAATGTTGAAATGCTCCATTACAAGTAAAAGTCCTGCTTCAAAATCCTACATAAGTCCAAAGTACAGCGGTATTATCAGCAAGATGTATTTAAAGTATCAAAAGTGCCCGTTCCACATTAAAGTGGTCCCTGTGACTGACATTGTTAGATTAATACCAATTCAACAATATGAAAGCAGCATTTTACTGTAGTTAGTCTTGGTGGAGCGAGTTTTATGGTAAGGTGCTTTAGTCCAGTGGTTCCCAACCTAGGGCTCAGGCCCCTCTAAACGGTCACAAGATACATCTGAGGGGTTGTGAGATTGAACGGGCAGAAAAGAAGAAAAAACTTTCTTTTTGTAACATATTGATTAATTTGTTATTTAAGTAAAACCACCAAGAGTTTGGAGTTGGTGCCATTGCTAAACACTGAAAAAAGACAGCTGAAACATGACAAACCAAAAAGGGTCAAAACCACATGGTTTAATGCTAACAAATGTATTGTGTTTTTTAGGGTCATCACATGTTTTTTGTTTATCTGCAAAGTAACTTGGAATTACAGCAGCCAGATAAATGTAGTACAGCATCACTGAAATGTAGTAACGTACATCAAAAGTGAACAAAAGTTCAGTACTTAAGTAAATGTACTTTGCATCAGTGTTTGTGTAGTTTTGTAGGCACATACTGGAGGGCCGATGAGGTTTGGAGGGCAATTGCTCAAAAAGCAAGTGGTGGTGTGTTTGTGTGGGTGGGTTGGGGTTTTTTTTTTTGGGGGGGGGGTTGCATCCATTCCCTGCTGGATGGTGAAAAGTGCAGCGCAGCAGAAATGCATTCCAAGGTGGGGGAAGAGCTGCATGGGTTCCACGACTATCAGGTTCTTTGGCTGGGCTGCGGGTTTGGCTCCGTCGTAGTTTAATGGCAGGAAAAGAGGGGAGAGTGTATAGATGATTAGTAGTGAAGGGGCCAAACCAGAGAGAAATGTTTTAGCCCCAACCTTTTATTGTTTATAGATAAAACGCTTTGCCAGAGCCATTAAAAGGCGAGCGCAGGGGAGAAAAATCACAGCCTTGGACCAATAAGAACAAAAACTGATTCACGTTGAGAAGAAAAAGCTGCTTGTGTTGTGATGTTCAGTGCGTCTTTGCATGCTGATACGTGTGTGTGTGTGTGTGTGTCATGTGTGGCTTGGAGAAGCCTGCAGCAGGCCCTGTAGCCGGTCTGACTGCTAATGAACTTGGATCGGCGTCCGTGAGCGTTGGGGCTGAAAGGGCTCTTTCTCCAGCCACTCAGCTGTCACTAGCTGACCTACAGCTCTCTGATTATGTCACTGTCGCTTAGAAGGCTCCGCATTCATCCATCATTAGGCTCCCAATCTGGACACCCCAGTCAAATGCCCCATTAAAACCCTTCTACTGGTCTCTTTCAGTTTGTTCGCTGATTGCAGCTGCTGCTCTCTGTACCAAGAAAACCAGTGTGCCAAAATAATTCGGTTCCATGTATTTCTCTCGTGCCCTTGGATCGAATAAAGGTGAAATGTAGAAATGTACACAACAAACTGTTTATAAGTGATAAAACTAGAAGCTGTGTGTCATTACATTTTTACTCTTCCACCACCCTACTGATTGGTACAGATCAGCGCCGTCTGTTCTGTCAGTGGTGGAAAATAACTAAGTACATTTATTCAACTGTACAATTTTGAAGTGCATGTACGTTTTTCATTTGACGCCACTATTTACTTCTACTCCATTACCGTTTAGAGGGAAATATTGTGCTTTTTACACCACTACATTCATCTGACCGCTGTAGTTACTTTGCAGAATCAGATTTAACATTAACAAAACATGATAAACTTATAAAATACAATACATTGTCAAAAATGTAAACAGCGGTTCCCAATGATTTTGGCTTACCTTTATTTTGGCCTAGTGTTCCTTCCAAGTGTTCCTTAAAACGCATCCTTCCAAGGATGACTGCGAAGGCAGACCCCGAGCTGGTCTGGTCTACGGAGGATTTCCTATTTGCGTCGCCAGCGTCATGAAGCGCTGCTCAGGTCACCCAGCGACCTTGACAGCTGCAGTTGAGGTGTGTTTTTTTTTTTGTAACATTTGTACCGTTAGCTTTTCAGGTGAGTTGTAACCAAATACATTTAAAAGTGTAGTCCAGCTCTTTTGAGGGTATGTTTGGGGACGCCATGTTTGGGCTGCGAAGGATGCAGCTGTTGGATCCTACAGTTTCTCGGCCTTCGAAGTGAGGCGCCCTTGTTGTGCCGTTGTGACGTATTGTGTCTTCAAATGCCGCCTTGGAAGGATGCAGCCCCTGACGTGAGATACAGCATGTGTGTGTTTACCATTAATTACTGTGTTGTACTTCCTGTCGGGACTTAATGTCGATCTTTCACAGATGCTACTTTTTTGTTTCCTGCATTATTTACTTAAAAAGTTACTTTTGATGCTTTAGTACATTTTACTGAGAATACCTCAGTATTTTTACTCAAGTAAGATTTGTGTCTTTGCATAGTTATATTAGTACTTCTGCTTAAATGAAGAGTCTTGATACTTCTTCCATCGCTGCAGGCTGTGTGTGTGTGTTCGGCCTCTTGGATCTGGAGGAATCCATTGAGTGCTGGTCGCCAGGAGCAACGGGCCTTCAGGCGGAGGAGGAGGGGTCTGGTGTCCACCCATCCACACCTCCCTCCCTCTCTCTCTCTCTGCCATCCTTCCCTTCCCTCCACTCCTCCCCTCCCCTCACATGGGCTTTGCCTTTGGCTGAACGCTGGGATTCTTTCACAGAGGCTGCCGGTTGCCCTAGAGAGATCGAGCCCCAGAAAAGCTGGGCAAATGTATGTGGGTCACTGCAAATTAGAAGGGGGCTTTTCATTCTCCTCTTCCCTTTTTTCTCCTCCTTTTTGTTCCTTTGTTCTTGTGGGCCCTTTGGCTTGCTCCTTCTCCCCTCATGAGTGAAAAGATAACATTGATTTGTGTCAGTCCCGTGTATTATTTTCCTGGACGAGCCGCTAAGACAAGGCCCAATAAGATATTTAGCTGTGTCCTATTGACTTATTAAATTCTCCCTGGGTGTGCACATCTCTGAGTGTCTCTTTGTGTGTGTGTGTGTGTGTTTGTGTGTTTGGCTTGTCTTCCTGACCCATGGACAAACAAAACATTCTGCGAGAAGGGGACGGACTCCACTAAAAAGGATCTGGAGCAGATGTTTCGTTGGCCTCAGTCTCACTTCCTTTCACCAGCTCTCGACTTCTTCTTTCCCTTCCTCTTTTTCCTCTGATGGATGCTGAGTGGTTCGTGCTGTTTTTGTGGAAGCCTGTCGGTCTGGTAGACTGCACGGACGCGGGAAAGTAATCCAAGCTGTTGACACTGCGGGGACAGATCAGGAAGACAGCTTGTGCTGTTGACTGGGGCTTTACCTTATATGTTTGTCTCTGCCTGCCATATGGGCTGTTTGTCTCTCTCTCTCTCGCTGTTTACCTCTCTATTAGTTATTAACAGACAACCAGAGGTACAACTGCCAGGAAGAGTGGCATTTATGCTCGTAATGTTAATCGATGCCACCTCAATCAGACCTTTGACTGTTTGTGGTCACATCTAAAGATGTTTCAGGCTCTGGGGATTTTTGTTTTTATTTGACATGTGTCATCTCCTTTTGAGGCAGTGAAAGTGAATGCACAAGAGTTCACTGCATCGTTTTACTGTTTCACCCTCTTTGTGTCTCTACGCTTCCCAAGGTCGAGAAAGACTCCGTCAATGGGGTATAAAGTCTAGATATCCCAGATATCCACATTAGGGCGCTTGCTATTATTTCATTAGATTGATATCAGGTTGTCTGACACCACCCTCAGAGTTTCTCATTTCAGCAAAGACAATGGCCTGTCTATCCTGCGGTACTAAGTAAATGCCACGTACTGTCTACCCTCCTCCTCATCTATTCACTGAAATGCTCTAGGGGATGAGGGGTAGATATCCATCTACCAGGGTCTGTATACATGTGTGCTACATGGTACAACTCCAGTCAAGTCATTGGATTGAGTTTCCCTACATGTATATAGTTTACAAGAACTTACAAGCTCAAGGACAGATTTCAGGCATCTTAATATCAGCTTATGTTGGATAAATAAGCAGGGGTGTAGCTAGGAGCTAGGAGGACTTTCCTCAGCCCCCAACATATTGATTTATTGGCCAATAAATCAAATCAAGTCTGATTATCAATAAGTCTGATTATCAGACAAACCCCTGATTGAAATTATGAGCTTGGGGCACAGTAAGCGATATGTCTTCATGGGGTTTTTTTTTTAGCTAAAATGCCAAAGATTTCGTTCTGGTTCCAGTTGTGAATATATGTTGGTTTTCTTAATAACAAATTGAATATGTCTGGCATTTGGACTGTTGGACAGACAAAATAAGACATTTGAAGACGTCATCTTAGACTCTGTGTGACTCAAACTGTGATGGAATAAATATATAAAATATGTTATCTGACATTTTTTAAACCATATGACTAATCGAAAATAATCACCAGTTGCAGCCCTAATCTGTGTCTGTAGGGAGGCACAATTTAGTTTCAGTCTTGATAGGAAATGTTTTTTTCCCCGTTTGCTTCAGTTTGGACTGAGACAACACAGAACCACAGTTTCCACAACACGTTACTTTTGGTAAGAGTTTGCTTTCAGTTTTGCAGGTTTCCGTCTTACAGAAATCAGAGAGGAGTCACATTAAATGTACATTATCTACTAGAGAAATGAGGCAGACAATGAGGTTGTGGTAGGCACACATTTCTCAGAACCATGTCCAACATTAACATCCGTATTCCCGTAACTTATACAAATAATACAAATAATCTGAATATTGCGATGTTTAAACCTTTTATCCAACTTCTCCTCCAACACTTTTTTTACTTTTAGCTTGTTTATTTACTTTGTTCCGGATCTTCTTCTCAATCTCAGACAGCCATTTCTTGTGTTATTGTACTCAGCAGGGCCCACGGTTACAGTTGCGGCTGGCCAACGATTGTTTTACTTGTTGTCTTTGCTTCACTGCTAGTTTGTTTAGGTACTTGCTAATCTACTTCACTCACAGGAAGCTGCAGGCAACTTTGTTCAATGGTGGTTTTTGTGATCGATCTAGCTGTCTGTAAATTAGTTTTTGAATAAACCACTTTGTATATGGAAAAATAAGATAAAGATTGAATCTTTTTGTACTCTCAGGTACAGGCGAATGGTGGATTAGTCGTGGATGGAAAAGGAAAATCTTCGTCGTCATCTTCCTCCTTCTGCTTTTTCAGAAAGGTCAGTTAAATGAAAGGGACGTGGCTCTGATATAGATCGGGGGGTTGTGACTCCTGGAGGGACTGACGGCATGTGTTAAGTTATATCATTAGGATAATAATTCCTCCGATATAAGACACCTCTGGCAGTCTTCAGCCGTTTTTATATCTCCTCTCTTGCTCTGGACATCTGGCAGACATACGCCTCAGGCTCATGGCGAAGGGAGGATGTGGGGGCAGGGATCGATTCCATAACTATGGACTGTTGACTGAAAACTGAGAAATATGGCACTTTCAGGTGTGAGCGTGAGCATTTTTGTGCCATTTTCTTTGGCGCTAAAAGCTATTTCTTAGCAGGATTTCTACTGTAACTCTACAGTTTTATCGTTAGTTTTTTCCCTCATAGTCACCGGATTTCGTGTATCTCATGTGAGCATTTTTCTTCTCACTTCCTCCATGGCTGGCTTCCACCAGATATTCTAGAAGCCCAGTCTTCGAGGCGATGACATCAACATGTGTGCCGCAAACTTGTTTTAGACTTCAGTGTGATGTGAACAATAGGTCATATGTGTTGTGACTGACTTGTTTATAAAGTCCTTCGAAGCCTAATTGCTATCAGACATTATCCGGGGCCTGCTTGCAGGGACTATAGAGATAAAGGGGGGTGCATTATGAAAGAGATTTGGAATTCCTGCATGATTTATAAGACGAGATAAATGTTATTGAACCCACCAGGAGGAAACTTGGAGAGCCACATCACAGGCAAAATATAGAGAAATGAAAGACTTGGATATCAGAGACTTGGTTCTCTCCACACTTTTAACAGAAACAGCAATATATTATATCAACTTTGCGTTATCTTAACCTCCCTCTCAGCATCCCTCTGTGACCCTCGCAGGAAGCTCGTCCGCCTCCAGTCGAGTGCCATTCATCTGCCCGTTTATTTCTTTCCACTGCACGTGTCCAGTGAGAGCTTTGCAAATGACCTAGTTTTCTAGGTCAATAGGGATCGTTGTGCCAAATGCTCTTGATGCCCCACAGATCCGGGGACAGGCTAGCGTGAGAGTGGAGAATCCCTCAGTGACGGAATAAGTATCCAGATCCTGTTACTTAAATAAAAGTACTGATACCACACTCTAAATATATGCATTTACAGGTAAAAGTCCTGCATTGAAAATGTTACTTAAAGCATTAAAAGTACTCAATGTAGAAAAACACCCCCTGTGACTGTTATATAATCATTATCAGCATTTTCTCTTGGAGTTTGGTGAGGTGCAGAGTTTTAAATGTCTTATACATGGCTGAAACTAATGACTCTTTTCATAATCTGACAATTATTTTCTCAAGTAATCAATGGATAGTGAGAAATGCAGTTACAATTGAGGCAAGTGACACCTTTTCAATGTCTTGTTTTGTCCCGACCAATAATCAAACCTCAACATTATTTAGTTTAGTGTCATTTAAGACAACAAAAATCAGTAAATCCTCACTTCTGAGAAGATGGAACCATTCCTTCTTTAAATTTTCACTTAAATTATCCATTTATTCATGATCATTTAGATGTAAGTTTCTGTCCGTTGAGTAATCAATTAGTTTCGGGTGTAGTTTTATGAGCTCTTCATATGTTTTGTATGCAATACATATCTTAATTTGTAAAGTAACTAGTAACTATAGCTGTCAAAATAAATGTAGTGGTAAATGTATCTGCACTTGATTTGGAGGCATGGGGGAGGCTGGAGATCAGGTGAGTGCACCTTTTGGCGTAAAGAACGTGAGCGTGTGTATTTGTGTCTGGCTGCTATAACCAGCGGCTGTGTTGTAAGCCAGCTGTCCAGAGGCCCTGCTCTGCTTCTTGTTCTTTGTTAGATAAATTAGAACGTTATGGTGCACAGAAAATGAGGGTGGGAAAACAAGATCTGCAGATCATAGCAGGGTCTATTTTGGTGGTTTTGGTATTTTAATGTCGCCATTCACATCGGTAATGTTCAGCTTGGCTGTTCGAGGCTTTAATGCTGGAGCTACACAGCAAGCTACCTCATGGAAAATGTGCATCATTACCACACTTGGCCTGGCACACAACAAACATGCTGCCACACAAGGACACACATTCAAGCGCATACACACACACACACACACACACACACATACACATACACATACACATGCACACACACAGGATTCAATGTCAGCAAAGCCAGTCATAACATGAAGTAACTTTTTTCGATTCCAGCACAGAATCTTTCAAATGTCAGATCCATCACTTCCTGTTCCAGTAGGAGGGTAAGGGGTGGTGGATGTTGGGAGGGGGAGGTGGGCGTTTTTCTGGGCAGCTTCGTCTAATGAGCAACTCTTTCACCGAACCAGACAGTTTATGGGGTGGCTGCCAGCCTCATTAAGAGCAGCTCTTAATTGCCCTTTTCTAGCCAAACCCCAAAAGCTGAAACATCTGCTGGCCCATGTCTTCCGCCCTTCATTCTGCTCTGGCACTTGTTGATCACTCGCTACCACCACCACCTCCACCTCCACCGACTTCCACAACAACAGCAACCAGGCAGCACGCCCCCTAGAGCTGAACATAACACTTACGGTGCCATAGCAGTAAATAACATATGTTGCAGGTTAGCACTTTATCATTACAAGTCTTAACAAGAATCAAATGACTGTAACCTGAAAAGGGATAATTATCGCCCAACTCTGCACTGCATTTTAGCATCTTTCAGCTCATTGTTACTGTTTCGGTTGACATTGGTTTCAAGACACAGCAGCCAAATGGTTTCAGTAAAACAGCTCAGATAAACCCACAGTGCGCTGCCTGCCCAGCACCAAACAGAAGACAGACAAAGTTAGCCACTAGCTGGTAAACATAGTGGAACATTTAGCAGCTAAAAGGAGTTGGTATAGCCCCAAACAGAGTTACAAAATACTGGACTAATATTCATCAGGTGGACACAAACACAGCTCTAATGAATGTTCCTCCATGTCTGCTGGATGTGTAAATTGGCATCTGTTTGCTAACATGTTCGCCGTAACACCTTTGTAAGCTAATAACATATCAGTGTTGTGTTTAAAGCTTTCTGTGCTGTATGAATGGCTAAAAAAATCAGTAAATACAGGTTTAAACTCTGTCATATTCACACCCATGAGCAAGTTGCACATGTGTGCTGCACCTCTGTAATGTTTAGTTTGAAGGAAAGTACGGATTGTACTCAGCTAGACAAAAAAAGCCATCTGTATTTACAAGAAGGAATAAATAAAATAAAAAATCATGACGAAACTTCATCTGTGAAATTAAAAAGGCTGAGTGCATCCAGGTGTAGTTTCTCTGATGTGAAAAGTGTAGGAAGATAAATAGAGAGCTGCCTTGATCTGCTGCACCACGAATTCAAGATCCCAGATCATAGCTTACACCGTGTTTCCATGGTGACTTGGTTTTTCTTGTGTCTGAGCTGAGGAGAGGAGGAGGAGAGTGTGGGAGAGTTTTCCTAAGAAGACCTGTTGATAAGTGTCCCAGATACAGGCTGATTGCCAGAGGAGACTGATGAGACAAGCACGTTCAGACAACTCCTCATTGTCCGGTGCCCAAGGTTACTAATTCCCCCTGTGTGTGACAGGGCCATTGATAATGAGTCAGTGTGCGGTCAGAGTGGCCTAACTTCCTTCTCTGCTATATACAGAAAAGAAAAGAGAGTTGGGCCAGAAGATCGGGATCCATTTTTACACAAATCGCAGACAGTAATTCTTCAAATTGTGAAAAAGACAGGATCATTGAGTTTGCTTTAATTTTTAAAGCCTTTATTTGTTAATTAGTTAACAATTAAAAACTTACTGGTTTTGATGTCAACAAGGGTGTTTTTATCAGGATTTTAAATGAAGAGACAATACCTGGGCCGGGTGTCCTGATAGGGTAATGGGACCACAGGTGGGAGACAATAGGTGCTTTCCAAACAGTTCTGGGGACTCTCTGAGAACTACGTACCTTCATGGGCTTTTTTTCAGTTTGCATTCACACCATCAGTAGGAACGCTGAAGTGACATAAGCCGACCAGTGGTTGGTTTTGTAACGGTCACACACAAGATTTGTATATTTTGCTTTGACGGGTCAAAATGGCATATTTCCCCGTCGCATATGCTCTCAAAAAAGCCTGGACTTGATTGATGATCCGTGTTTTGGTCCATTTCTTATTTTAAAGATAGAGGTTGCCGTTGTTGCATTAGCCCATTTGTCCGACCAATCAGCATGCATTTGTGTCACTCAAGGTTGCTCTTGTGCTGGGAGCAGGAGCTAAAAAAGTCTCTCAAGAAGGTTTTCTAAAAACTCTCCCACAGATTTAAAAAAAAAAAAATAAATACAGATAAACATGGTTATTGACTCAAATGAAAAACGCATTATACCAAAATAAAAGTTTTGAAATAAATGTTTCTCAAAAAAGGTTTTGAAATCAATTTCTTCCTTTAGACCCGAATAAAGTGTTGCAACTGTTTCATGTTGCAACAGCTTATAATAGATGGTCTGACCCCTTCCAAACACTCAGTTCTGCATTTTTTCTTTTTACTGCAAATTTGTGTTTAGACCAAGAGTCTATCCTGCAGATGTGTTTTTGTGTGTCCTCTGTGAAAACAAGGCTATATACTACGAATGTGGTGTCCTACCAGTTTTGAAATCAAGAAATGCTCTTTTTTTTGGAGGTTCTTGAAAGTACCACAGGGATTCTTCAGGCATGTGTCCCCTCAGTGTGCTGGAACACCACTTTGAACTAATTTACAGATTTGGTTTTTTTTTATGCTTGAAAAGGTTTGACCTGCCTTGTGTTTTCTAGCTGCGGATTGAAAACAAGCAAAGGAACATAAAACATACAACCGCGAACATGGTTACCCAGCCCAGCGACAGATTTGTTTGTAGGGCCTACATGTCACAACAGCTCGTCCTGATCCCGCTCACTGCCATGTTGTGTTTGGGTGTGCGTTTCCCATTGATTACCTGGCTGGGAGAGATGAGACGGGAGGGGAAGGGTGGGAGAGTGGGTCTGGGAGAGCGTGTGTGGTGGAGGTTTTCTCGATTCTGGCAGGCTGTGGACAGCTGGACCACCGGTTCGAGTTTCTCCTCACAGCGAGGCTGAAATTTCAGCCCCTGAAAATCGAGGGTAATAAACGATTGGGGCTCTGAAAACAACCTCTCCGTGTGGTTTCTTTTCCCGCCCTTTCCTTATTTTTCCTGTCCCAGTTCCTTCGCCCTGGTCCCAGCTCGGCTCCGACAGGCGCTGGTATGATAGCAAATGTGATTATGTCAAAATATCTTACTCCAAACATGGTGAAATGGTAAAAACATTCCCTCCGCAGCGTTAGTATTATGTTGAATCAGCAGGGCTCACAGCTGTTCTGGGCACAGTGTGGTTCACGTGGTTGGGATTATTCTTTGAACGCAGCGGCCCTGTTCTTCCTGATCTGAAGTCAGCCGTCCAGCCGTGTTTTTTGGTCGCGAAGGCTTTGAGGAAGTGAGAAGTGCTGATGAGACAGTTGAAATGAGTAACAACAGGATGAAGCAAGGCTCTGGTGTGGCCTCGGACATGACTGGGGAAGTGGGAGCGGAGTGACAGTACAGATACAGACAGTTGAGCTTCAGCATGAACACAGCAGCAGGACTTAGTCATACTCTTGTGTGCATTTTCAGTTTAATTGCATTTTTTGGAACCCCTATAGCAACATTTCCTGTTTGGCAGGTTCTGCTTTCAACATGCCATGACTACTTTGTGATGATATCAGCTGCAAGAGAGACTGTAAAGACGCCTTCACATTAGCGTGACTCCATAATCAGACGTTACTCGCAGGTTTCTGTGTCCTGTTGATCCTCGTACGTTCTTTCGAGATGTTGTCTTTAACATAGAAGCTTTAGTTAGTGCTGAACCGATTAATCGCAAACAACAAGATTAATAATTAAATCATTTATGAAGCAAACCGATTTGGCGGTGATGAAATCATTATTTAGTTCTAGTAATTTAGTTACAAATCTATCTTTAATCACAATTACACAATAGGCTCTCTCAAAATGAGAACAACAATGTGGAAATTGCACATTTGGACTGACAAAACATTGTTTTAACTTGAAACATTGTTTTGTTTGTTTTCTTCTGGTTTGGCAGTAACACTGAATTCATGCAGAACTTTGTTTACAAGCAAATTCCACATGGTACTTTTAAGTCTAAAGGTAGAACTAGGAGGAAGTTACAAGTGCGGCTCTGGCTATGCACCTCGCTGTAATGTAAGGCACCAGGAAGCCACTGCCACAAAAATCTTTCCAGCACGGAACTGACCTTTTAAAGGTGTTGGTAAGCATAGTTTTTTTTTTAACTGTAGACTGAGCCAGGCTAGCTGTTTCCCACTGCTTCCAGTGATTGTGCTAAGCTAAGCTAACCATCGTCCAGTTCCAGTTCTGCGCTTCACACGCCGACATGAAAGTGGTACCGATCGTCTAATCTTCTAATCTCTCAGAAAGAACGTGAATGAGTATTTCCCAAACTATTCAAAAGACATGTTGAAATCAAATTGTTGTTGCATGTACAGTGTGAATCATGGTGAGCAGTGTCCTCAAAATGAAAATGACACATCCTAAGTGAGAGGAAATAGAGAAATGACTCCAAACCAGGCTGCTGTGGGTCTAATGTGACTTGTACAATACGGTCACATGAAGGAGGCACGAGCAGCCGAGCCGAGGTTTCACAGTCCAGCTGTCAGAAAGCTGAGCTTACCTCTCTCCTTACTCAGCAGAGCAGGGAAAAAAGCACACACTCTTGTCTCTTCATTTCCTCGCTCCTTCTTTTCCCTCCACATCCTCAACCTCCTCCCCTCTCTGTCTCCTCTGTGATGAATGGAAGGTATGAATTCTCCGCGGCCTCCCCGGGTTTCTCTCTGAGGCCCTCAGCAGCTGAACAAACAACACGCTCTCAACTTAAAGGCGCAATCAGGAATTTATTTGAACCATGTACATTGGGTATATTTGTGTGGGGCCCTGAAGTGCCCGAGAAGGAACATGGAAAATAGATTTTTGAAGCGCCGTCATAACTCAAAACCTGGATTTCTTTTGTAACTGTAAACAAACCTGTTTGTTCAGACTCAGACTAAGCAGTTGCACGCTCATTTATCAAAATCAGGTAATTAATTTTAATGAATTAAAAGCTATCCACACCCAAATAAATCATTACGTAAACAAAGTCAATAATGGGGAAAATGTCTCTCTCAGTTCTGTCTTTACAACATGTGGGAACAGACTCAGAGGGGTGGTGGTGGTGGTGGTGGGGGGGAGGGAGGGAGGGAGGGAAAGGAGTGTTGTTGGTCAGGTCTGGAGGGGTGGTCCTGGTCAGGAGTTAGACCCAGCTGTTGTGGCCTACTTATCCATGCAAAAGCACCAGAGGTTGTGGTGGAAGGCTGGATGAGTTAGCGAGGCAGATCATGAAACAGAGAGAGGGAGAAAGAGTCCGCATGACAAGGGTGGGGGGGTGTAAGAGGAGATGGATGAGGATGATGAGAAGCAGATGGAGGGCGTGTTTTTTTCTTCTTTTTTTCTAAAGAGACTATCTGCCCGTGACGCAGGTTGAGCTCCCCAGGTGCATTGTGGGTAGCCTGTGTGAATACATAACCCAGTTTCTTGCGTGTCCAAATTGATCAAAGAGGATCGTCTGCGGTGATGCAGCTGTCTGCAGCGGTGGAAGAAGTACTGATATAATAAGATAATTTACTTAAGTAAAAGTACCAAAATCCTACTTAAGGAGACATACATATTTCATATCATACAAAGCATTTTACTGTTGTTGAGGTGGAGACATAGTTAGGTAGTTTAGTCCACTGGTTCTCAACCTAGGGGTCAGGCCTGCACCAAATAAACTCGAGGGGTTGTGAGATGATTAATGCAGTAGGAAAAAAGAATATAATGTCATGTAATTAGTTTTGGACAGATTAAAATATTGACCTCATGGTGACGCTAGATAAAACATTTGGGATCGCCACAGTGACTACAATTCATCCTGGAGGGGGATATGAATATGTGTACCAAATGTCCTGGCAATCCATCTATTTAGTACCAAAAACTACAAATGTCAACCTCATGGTGGCTTTAGAGGAAAAGTCAGAGGATCGCCAAAGTCTCTAGGATTCATCCTCTGGGGACCTGAACTGCTTGTACAAAATTTCATCTTGATCCATGAGATATTTTTAGTCTGGACTAAAGCAGTGGACCAACTGACTGACATTGCCATCCCTATAGAGCCACACCACTACCATGGCCAAAAAATACAATATTTGTAGTAAAGTATAAAGTAGTTTAAAACGGTATAGTATAAAATGGAAACGCTTAAGCGCCTCAAAACTGTACCTAATCGCAGCACTTTTCCACCTCTTCCAGGCGGAAAGGTGAGGCTGTAGCTGCTCAGCGAGATGATGTGAAAGACACAGCAGAATGCTGGAGGCTTGACAGCTCTTTAACGATCTGCAGGCTGTGTAATTTGACTGGTCTTCGCTCCCCCCACCCACCCATCCATCCACCCACCTCTCTGCACGCTGCAGCAGCCAGAACATTCCTCACACATCTGGCCCCCGAGTCTTTCCCAAACGCTCCCTCTCCTACCACTCTGCTCCGTAATTACCCACAAGCCCTGTGTTCTCCTTTTCTCTTTTCTTTTTATGATCCTTAGCCCCCTCCTCGGCTGAAATCATAAAAGCACGGAGCACACAAACGTCATTTATAGTAATAATTTAGAAGGAAAGAGGCTTTCTGGTGTCCATAGAGATGAGCAATCCAGAAATATGCTTTTTCCTCAGTGTGTGTTGCCAGAGCTTATAAAAGCAAGACAAACATAATGAATCAGTTACCCAGTTTGAACCGTAATTCCTTCTCTAGATAGTTGTTTGCCCCTTGAGATGTTTGTGCTGTTTTGAAGAGGCAGAGTAAAGCGGGATTCAATGAGTGGGAGTGGGAATGAGGACAGTTTCCGATGATATAGATGTCTTATGGGACAGTGTGTGTTTTCCAGCTGTGGAAAGTAACAAAGTACATTTACACAAGTACATACTTGATGTACATTTCAGAGGCAAATATTGCACTTTTTACTCCGCGACATTTATCTGACAGCTACAGTCACTGTTAAAATTAAGATTTTATAATTAAGAACATTTCAGAAGCTCAAAAACTACAACACACAACGATTAAACCAGTGGTTCCCAATCTTTTTGGCATATGACCCTTTACAGATAAAAAGCAGTGTCTGATTGGGGATCCATGTCACGTTTCAGATGTTTACTAGATTTTGAATGCAGACCTTTTACTCGTAACAGAGTGTGTTTGCATTGCTGTGTCGCTGCTTGTACTTAAGTTCATCTTCTGAATACTTCTTCCAGCACTGACGTGTGCGAGAGAGAGAGAGCGACACGGGGGTCGGAGGTTGATGGCGCGTGGAGCCGGTCAGCGCTGATGCGTCTGTGGCGAGCCACATGTCTGAGCGACCACGGGAAGTGAGGGCGCATGCAAGAGGGCGCGCATACAGGAAGGTCCTTTGTTGTTGCTCCCTGCCAGGAAAGAACTATTGTTAAAAGTACCCGGCCGTGTTTTTTATCTGAAGGCGCTGTTTACTCCTGCTTTGTCTGTAATCTCAGGCCCCTCGCTCCTGTACCTCCCACCGCTGGCACTCTGCCTCACATTTGTCTTGCAGCTCTTGTGTTTTTCAGATAGTGGCTTACTTTCACACTGTGGGAACAATTGTTGCGACACTTGAGTGCCTGCTATCTGAATTGGATTAAAGGTTTGTTTGGAGCTGGATAACACCCAGTAGAACTGATATGGTGGGAATACATATGAGTAAAAGCAGCCTGAGACAAAACCTGCACATTTACAGGTGGAAGCGGAGCAGGAGAGGCAGATAATAAAGGGACTAATGGAAAGTAAAAGATCTTTCAAGCATGAGTTCTCAGCTCCTTAAAGCAGTATTTAAAGCGATGACCTTGGCGTTGAAGTTGTACTTATATCTTGCTTTTGTTCTGATCAACTGAATCGTCCCGTGAGGAAAGAAATCAGACACTTTTCATTGTCCTTTACCGAGAAACACAACAACCTCTGCACTTAAAAAACAAAGGTTCCCCTGGCTAACGGGTGCTAAACAGATTTATGACCACTAACTGAAGAACTGGTTCAACACCTACATGGTTCATTTATTTTATTTGAGGAACATTTCATTGTTCCATGTGGCTCCTGTTAGTTTCAACTTTGGTTTTTAACTCTTTTGGTGTTGTCCAAGTGTCAAGCTAGTAGCTGTGATGGTGTCTATGAGTTAGAAATGACACACTAAGAGCTCAATATGATGCTCTAATACATCTTATGCATAGCATTTAATACATTTCTTCATAATTTCTTTCTTTACAGTGGTGGAACTGTTAAATTTAGAGACATTTCAGTGTGTTTTTAGGCAAAAAAACAAACAAAACAAAAGATAATATAGCGCCAGTTTACTTAAAAACAATGCTGTTGTACAAAATAGCTCCTTTCCAAAGAACATCTCTTGCTAGCAGCGTGTTTTTCACCCCGGAGATCTTCTCCTGTGACATTCTTTACCATCGGACTGTACCCTCAGCAGCCCTGCAGCCCTGCTCTCCCTGCTCAAATCCCCCTCGCTCTGCCTTCAATAGAAATGGAAATTTGAGGCCCTGGCCTCCCGCGGCTCCCCGTCTCCTTGCTCCACTCCCCCAGAATGAGCCAGGATGTTTTGAGAAGTGGGATATTGCTCCTAATGGATTCCAAACACCACAAAAGTTTATTAGGAAGCAGGGCATCGTAAAAGTAGGAGGTGGGGGTGGAGGGTAAGAGAGGACTCGTGGGAGTGTGGATCATTTCTGTTTTATTTTGCTTTTGCAGAATAGTCATTTTTACTCCTCTCCACTGAAGTAAATTAACGTTAACCTGCTTCGTCTCTATTTTTAGCACAACCAGGTGCTTTTTTTAGAATTTACAAATCAACTTTTTTTGCCGTTTTTTTGGGTATCCTACAGTTTCAGTGGCATGACAGATGCAAATCAAAGGACAACATCTGCCTTGTTATACATAGATGTAACCTCTGACAGATTATCAAACATTACTAACACAGTGGAGATAGACGCTAGTTCATAGACCGCATAACGTAGCAATGTCCTTCATTCGATAAAAATTAATTCAAAAAGTGGAATTTCCCAATTCTGAGAACTTGCGTGTCTTAATCTATCATCATGATTCTTGGAATAAAGAGAAGTGTGCAACACTGTGTACTAGAACTACTTAAATGATAAGGCTGGTGACATTCTTTATTTTTGTTATTGTCAGCAAACCCTGAGAACACACCAAAAACCAACAATGAATTGATCCGAATAACGAGTATTGTCTGTGTATCCGACGCTTGTTATACAGTAGTAGTAGTTTGTGCCACAGGTCTCCATTGTTATGTATTAAAAACACATCAATGAACCACAGACTGGGTGACTGGTGTTCCTTCACTACCATGAACGTCAGCACTGTATTTTGTTTTGATCCCACATACACCATCCTGCTGCTGTAAATACTCATTAACCCCACATTTGTATCAGTCCTCATCTGAAAATAGTCCGAAACAAATGTGCTAATTACTCCTGTTTGTGTAACGTTGCTAAAAACGACAGAGCCCAGCTTTTTTGGGAAAATTACAGAGACTTTTCAAAATGCAACTTTATATTTGTGGCCAGTTTTGAAAGATTTAGGAAGAAATGGGCTTGGTGCTGACTGTTGGTTTTAGTGTTTTTCATGGGGGAATTTGTTGACAATAAGAAAAAAATGGAATATCACAAACCTTATCCTTTATTCTGTGAACCCCTGAGATGTTTAATAAGACAAATATATATTTGTCTTATTAGAAAAAATATATTTCTGTCACACAATATTAAATAATGGGCAGGTTTGAATCCTCTGCAAGCCTCTACAAGCTATTCAAATAAAACAATCTGAGACAGGAACATCACTCTTTGGTCACAGAGCAGCCTGAAAGCAGACAAATGGTCTCAAGCCAAAACGTTTGGGAACCACTGCTTCTTCTTTAAGTCACTTTGTTTTTAAATGCGGTTGTGTGCCAAAACAAAATCCACCCAACCATTTCCCTGAACACATGATGTGATTGCAGTTTGTGTCTGACTCTGAATTCCAAGGTGGACCTCATCACACCGCACACATGGCCGCCATGACCTTAACTGACTCTCCAGGGAATAATGCTTGGTCATCAAAAATTGACCTACGCAAACAAATAAACAAAGAAAACTCATATCTCCTTATGTTGCGACTTTTTGAGTCGGCCGTAACAGTTGCGTTAAATACAAAACTAGAAAGATTTAAGGAATAGTTTGGTATTTTGGGAAATATTCTTAAATGTTTTGCTGGAACAGTTAGCCTGGCTCTGTCTAAAAGTGTTTATATGCCAAAAAAAAAATTTTTTTTAGTTTAAGTAAGTCCGATATTCACTCTCCTTCTTAGCTCAGTTTTTGGTCTCCACCAACTCCTGAGAGAAATATATTTATGTTAATTAGTAGGCGTTAAAGGATTTTTACCTTTTACCTTTTACCAAGACTTCCAGTCTTTATGCTAAGCTAACCAGCTGCTAGCTGTAGCTTCATATTTAACAGACCAATACTAAACCGATGTTTTCATCTAACTTTCAGCAAAAAAACGTTTATGTCCTAGAATGTTAAACTATTCCATTAACAGAGTGGTTTTTGCTCCATTAACGATCTTTATAATGGTCAGAATAAAAGTAAACTTGTGTGTTTGTGTGCAGTTGATTGTGTGTGCACATGTGCCTCTGCATAGCTGTGCATGTAAACATCCAATGAAAGCTAACGGAAAATGTGGAATTAGATTGAATGCAGTGTGTTGGCTTGTGGGTTGAAGCAGTTTTCCTTGATGTGTGTGTGTGTGTGTGTGTGTGTGTATTCATTGCCTCCTCTTGGCAGTGTCCGTCCTTGCGTCAGAGGCCCTAATCTGGTCCTCTCCTCTCAAAGCCTCTCTTTGATGTGCTTCTGCTGCTGCTGCTTCCTGCCATGTTCGAATAAAGCTTCACAATCAAATTCAGTCTGCCTCTACTGAATGCATTAGCGTTTAATAGCGTTATTGATCAGGCTAGAATAATTATGCAAGTCCCCCTCTTAATTCTTCTCCGCCTCGAGGCTAAACCCCCCACCTTGGCCTCAGAAGTGAAGCAGTGAGTTGAGGAGTCCTGGAAGGAACAAATACCCTCCAATGACTTTCCCTCTCAATGGGTGATGTGAGGTTCTTTAAAGAAAAGGTGGGATTTCATTTGTGATTTCCTGCTTGATCCTTTAATCCTTTAGTCTCTTTTCTTAGACAACAAAACATAATTTAATTCCTCAAATCCTTATTTTGGCCAGCAAGTATTAGTATATAAGCCACTTGTTGATTTTCAGAAGCCATCTTGAACTGGGCAGTTAGACGACTACTTCGACGTTTTGGGAAATACACTTATTTGCTTTCTTGCTGAGAGTTAGATGAGAAGATTGATATCACTAAATATGTAGCTGGAGATGGGCACTGGTTACCTTAGCTTAGCATGAAGACTGGAAACAGAGGGAAACAGCTAGCCTGCTTCCATGAAGCATGTAAAAGTGTGGTTTTAGGGGAGTTTGTGTACTGGACTACTACTTGGCTGGCACCAGCAACTTCCTGGTGTCCATAGGTGGCGCTGTGAAATTGTGAGTATTTCCCAGGGTGGAAGTCCTGGGGTGGTGTAGTCAAGCTATATCCTTAAATCTTAGAATACAAGGTCCCTCTCCTGCCCCATGTGTAAGATGCATACTTTTTTAAACCCTGATGGTGAATTAAGTGCACATATGTGCACGTGATAAACTACGCGTGCACGTGATTAAACCCATGGCATCACAATCTCACTCCAGCCAGGCACCCAAAGTTGGCAACTCTGATATCAATGAATTCAAAGCAAGAAAGTGAATAAGTGGATTTCCCAAAATGTCAACACTGTTGCTTTAAGTTGTCCCCCCCCCCCCACAGATCATTCGCCATGTGTCTAAAAGATCGTGCGTTGAGAGAGTTGGCGACTCTGTTCCTCATCAGTGGACTCCTGACAGACATGCTCTCCAGCTCCAATAATCAACCCAAAAAAATGAGAGGAGATGTTTTCTCTCTGCTGCTCAGTGGGAACAGAAAAGCGCAGTGGGAAGGGAAGGGAAAGGGGGAGTCAGCTGAAAATTGGAATTCTCTCAGACGTGCTCGGGCCCCCACCTCCATGGGCCTTCCCGGGCCAAGTTAGCCGTTAAATCCCCCTTTCTTCTTACTGATGACCCGTGAGTGATGTGTGGGAGGGGTCACAGGGTCAGCGGAGAGTGTGGGGAGGAAGGGGAGTGGAGGGATGATGATGATGATGATGATGATGATGATGATGATGAAGGTGGTAGTGGGGGGGGGGGGTTAAAGGAAGATGGGGCAAAGCCAGGCGAGGAGGCGCACTTGTCTTTCCACTCGTGTAATCCCTCCAATTTCGATTATTAAATCTAAATCTGTGTTCCGGATTCATCAGAGCCAAATTACTCCCAGGTGTGTCGAGGACATTGCTGCGCATGGAGATGAGAACACGAACCAGCAGCACCACTGCCACTTATGTATGCAATCACACGCTGTTGTAAAGCCTGGAAAGTCTGAAGTAGTTATGAATGATGAGTTATACAGTGCGGCTTTTTTTTGCTCTCTGGTGGATTGAGAAACTCTTGGGTTGGGTTGAGTTTCTGACACCTTCTAGATGAGCTGATAAAACAAAACAAACAGTTATTTAAATTCATACATTTGTCATTTAGTTGTCAGGCAGCTGTCGGGCTAATGCCAAGTCTCGGTTATTTTTTATTTGAGCACTGGAAAAGGTGATGGTACAGGATGGCATGCTGATACTCCTGTGGTAGTTTTCACTGGGCACCATATGTTCTGTGGTCTCTTGGTGAAAAGGTGCCTTGTGAAACTGAGAAATGCGAAAAGGACGAACTAAAGTGAAAAATGACTGGGAGTAGTAGTGGTTTCAGTACCTTCTTTATAGGTGTGACACTGAATATATGTCTATAAATATATATATAGCCTTTATCTATCAGGTAAATTGAGTTTCACATCTCTTTTGCAAGACAGACCTGAGAACAGCAGAGAAAAGGAAAAAACAAACATAGCCAGACAACAAAAGGACAAATACATGCATCTAACATATATTGTTAGATTGTGGCTAACATGTTAGCAAGCAGTTGTGCATTTACACATCCAGAAGACACGCAGTGACATTATCATTCCTTTGGAGTTGTGTTGCTGGCCACTTGATGACTCTGAGACCAATATGCACTCTCTTTTTAGCTCTTATTTGGTCTCCAACAATTCCTGAGAAAAATATCCTGCTCTTTAGTGGCTAAATGCTCCGCTACTCTCTACTCTCTACTGGCTGCATGACGACCATAGTCCAACCAAACTGATTCCCTTTTTAAATGTTCTAAAGCTCAGAGAGAGAGAAAATGGTCTTTTACTCAGAGCTGAACTTGAAGGCTCAAATGGGGTTTGTGACCAAATCTGCTTTTCATCACCTTAAAAATATTGCTAAGGTGCAACCATTTCTCCCTCTGAGGGACTAACGCACGCTTTTACATCGAGCAGGCTGGACTAACTGTGACGCTCTCCTATCTGGTCTAACCAAAAACAGTATAAATCAGCTGCAGCTGATTCAGCCCTCTGCGGCCCGACTGCAGACCAGGACCATGAGGAGAGAACACATTACACCTGTCCTTGGCTTTAAAACAGCTGCCTGTCAGTTTCTGTATTGATTTTTAAATTATTTTAATTGTTTCTAAAGGCATTTTACATGTATGAACCAGTCTGGCCCCTCAGGTCCTCTGGCACGAGTCTGCTAGTTGTTCCAAAGCGCAGGACTGAAACCTTAGGTGAGGCAGCTTTTAGCCGCTGGAACAGTCTGCTGGGGGATCTCAGCGCAGCTGGAAGTGTGGACATTTTTAAACGTAAACTTAAACCTGCCTCTTCAGCCTGGCTTTTGATTAAGAATGTTTTATTGACATTACTTACTTTATTTTACTATCAAAATACTTTTACGTATTTATGTGGTAAAGTCTTATTCCATTTGATTTTCTGTTTTATTATTGATTTATTTTTCATTCATATTTTTATTTTATTTTATTTAGTTTTTATTTAACTATTTCTTTTCCTACTTCTTTTCATCTCTTTTATTTTCTCACGTGCATTGGTTTCATATTCTTAAAAGGTTTTTTTGTTTGTTTTTATGGCCTACACATGTCTTATGTCTTATTATCTTATCATCAGTGAAGCACTTTGAACTGCACTTACCTGTATGAAAGGTGCTATACAAATAAAGTTTGATTTTATTTGATAGTCACATGAATTACAGTGAACATAAAGAATATTATTACATTGTCATCACTCGAGAGAAACAACAAACATGTGGCAGTGTGTGATGAATTGAGGGAGGAGTGAATTAGACTTCAAGCACAGCATTGTGTTGACCCGAACACTGAATCTGCCCTTTGACTTCTGTGCTCGTACGATCCAGGGGACTGGCACACCTCAGCCAATAGGATCAATGCCAAGGTAAAGTGCAGCACACCCAGAGTGTCGTCTAGTATTTATTGAGATGAGTATCTATTCTTAGAGCTTGCTTAGCACCTGAAGTAACTTCCAGGTATTCACGTTGTTCAGATGATGTCTCTTTTTAGCCAAAAAGTCCTCTTTCCCACAACAGAGTCACACGAGGATAGAAAGAAAAGATTCATTATTCATTTCCGTTTCGCTCAGCTTTTTCCTAAATAAAATGCATGCGGCTCTTTTTCTCTTTTTGGAAAGGGACAATTTGTGTTTTGGGGCTATAGTTACAAAGAAGAAGTAAACAAGAGCTTTGGGTCTTGTGTTACAAGGACTTATGGTTTATCTGAGCATTGGCAAACCCCATTTTGCTCTGTTGGTAAAATCCTTCGCTGCATCATTAGTGCTGTGATCAGTGTTGTTGTGGTTAATAAACAAAGACTCCCAACTGCTGAATCTCCATCAGGCAACCAAACAGCTAACATCAACTGCTGTTATTGAAGACACCAGACTTCCATGTAATTTTGACTTGTTTCCACCCTCCATCACGCCCGTTGTTGTGGCTAACTGCTGTGGTGCAAGTATACAAAGTAAATATTTCCAATACAGAGAAAAAAAAAATTCAGTTAACCATATTTTTCCAGCCATTTATAACCGCAACTGACAGACATATAATCAGCGCCAATTTAAAACTGCACCTTGATAAATCCGATTACAGCATTTTGCCCGGAGCGCTCCCTGAAGCAAAGTTGAAATGATGCCAACATATTCCAGTGTCGGTGGCATGAGCAATAGCTGAGAACTGAAAACACTGTAAAGACAGCGAGAAAGGACAGAAAGTGGGGGGGGACTAAGGTGACAGAGAGGTCTTGTACACAGTCGGGTGTTTCATATTTTAGGGCCCTGTTGAATTGAGTCCAGTGTCAACAATGGAACCAGCCAACCAATGGCTGATGCACCAGACACTGCTTATGCATAACTTGTGCTATGAGATAACTTTGTTATGATATAGCGCTATATAAATAAAATTGAATTGAATTGAATTGAATTGTCTTCAGTGTTACCACGGTGCTGCCGGGGTCAACACTTCTGCGCTGTGACCGTAGGAGCGTGAAATCAAGATGAGTGCACCTGTATCTCCCAAATCCTGCTATTGTCTAAACACAGGGGTGGTTGTGGGGCATTTGAATGTGCGTCTGTTGTTTTGTAGATTTTGAAAAGTGGGGACAGAGGAGGTTTGAGATTATTTACGTGCAGAAGTACTACTGAAACCAAAATAAAATATGAAAAAGGGACTTTCACCTGATGTGAAAGAACCTGATGTAGCTAAGAGACATCTAAAAGAAGAGTGAATATTGAATTTCCATTCATCAGGGAGCCAGAAACACGACTTCAAATGAATGCTAATGCTGCTCGGTGTCTGTTAGATGTGTAAATAGTCAACTGTTTGCCAACAAGTTCATCATGTCAACTTTAAAGTGAGAACATATCAGTGTTGTGTTCACAGCTTGTTGCCCCTAATGTTGCTATTAATTAAGATTTGAACCTTACTATAGCCTGTGTGGCATGTTGTAATGTAGCACCGTATTAGTGCCACAAAGTCCAGTGTCTAGTATTGTTCTGCCTGGTAAAATTTGAGAACTGTGTCATTTTAACAAAGCTGAAGCAACAATAGACCTTCTTTCACTTGACTTCTCAACGCAGGAGAAGCACAGGTCGAACTGCTAACGTTAACATTGGCTCTGTTCCATTAATTATTTCATTAATTGTCCCAGGAATCCTCTCCACTTAACCAGAATGTACAATACCAAACCCTGGAGCTCACCCTCCGCCCTGGGCTCACCTAAAGAAAAGACAGACTTCATTAATATTATTAATTACACCTGTTCTTTCCACAGGGCCTGAGGTGCCACCCGCTAACTCCAGTATCCTAAACTATGATTGGCTCTGCCCAGTCAGGGGCAGGACCTTCGATTGAACCAGCTGTTTGAGAAGTAAAACGGACTTTCAATTAAAGAAGCATGGTCTAGTTATCTTTTTAACTGAAATAGTTTAAACACAGAAACGTTAGTAATTAAGGTAGATATGAGTAGTGGGGACAGAAATGGTAAATGAACGAGATTCCGACGTGTGTACGCAATTCATGCATTCACACATAATTCATACATAAGTCGGTGCCCTCGCTTGGGCCACCCCAGTCAAAAAGTTACAGTACAAAAACAGTCAGCTTAACCGCAATATTCACTGTGAGCGCAGGTCTGCTATACAGTCGTGTTCAGGTAAGTTTACTGACTTTCACTTTCAAATTGTTAGCAAAAATGTTCCGTTGCCGCCAGACCCCACGTTCGTATTTGTAAGCTAACAGTTTGCTAACTTAATTCCCTTTCTAGCTAAATTGTTCAGAAAGGGGAAATAGTTTTGCTGTTGTAAGATTTAACTCAATATGCTGCTATAAGAAAAAGGTCAAATAAACTGACTTGCACATTCCTTGATTGGCTAATACTTTTTTAAATGACACATTTTTAAATAAAGGGCCACTCTCACATGACATTTTTGATCACACAGTCGGGCGTAATTCAGCATATTGATCTGAAACCTGCTTCTTGTCTGACTTATGAACTTTATCTCACAGTAAACAGTGATGGAGTGTCTCTACCCTTGATAACATCGTGTCTCATTTGTCTCTGCATTCATCTTCATATCTCCATTTAACCTTTCACACTTTGTTTTGTGTCATTTGTCACTTCCTGCGTATCTTTTCTCTGACCACATGACACTAGCCGACCACAGCGCACGGCTGCCGATGCATCACGGTTGCTCTGGCCATCATTTAAGTCTTCCAGAGGAAGTTCTTTGAAGGTCCAGCTCCCCAGTCATGGGTATGGAAACCTAAATTTTTGGCCATAACCATCAGCCTGTCAGAGATGTTCTCCATTTGTGGTTTGACCTTTTCAGATGTGCCGACATGTCTTCACCCACAGACGACAGACTGAAGCTCGAAACTGATCAAGTGTGGGAGGCCCATTGCACTGGAACACAGGTAGACAAAGATAGTAACAGTAGTCGTGTTTTTGTGTATTATTTGCTGTCTAATGTCTTTATAAAGTAACAGTGAAGGACTGAATGCAAAGGCAAACACACACACAACAAACTCAAGAAATAATTGTAAATAAATAAATTAATGTGTTGAGATTCTATGAAATAACTGTAAATGTTATATAGAAGACTATTATTTATTTTTTGGGCACAATGCCACATTCACTTATTTGTCCCCTGTGGGCCTCATAAATATGCCACTGTAGGTGAATCTGTGGCCAGGAGATTCTTCTCAGAGCGTTTTGACCCAGAAAAGTGGGGCAGATTTTGATCAGACAACCACTGAGCAGGCAACTAAACAAGTAGAAACTGTTGGCAGCCGGCAAGGAAAAAAAGTCGCTCCCCACCCACAGAAACCACTGCATCAACAAAAACAAAACAAGCAAAATCCAATACAATCCAGCAGTAGTCAAAACAAGCACATTTAGCATGTATTTGCCAATAAACAAGCAAACATATCATTTCATAGCCTGATTTGTTTCCTCTAAAATAAGACAAATTTCACCCTGAAGCTCAAACCTGTCATGTTTTTTAGATTCTCATGTATTTTGTTATTATATCCACCTGTGTGTATTTATAGCGGTTGAAGACTGCTGCTATTGAGCAATGATGATCAGGTTTGTCAGGTTGCACCTGTCTGTTTGACAATGCCAATACCATCTAGCCTCAATAAATTCATTGCAGCATAGAGTAGTTAACACATAAATAATCTAACATTCACATAAATCACAATAAGAGAGCTTGACTATTAAAAACAGTTACATCCTGGTGTTTGAATGGCTAATGTGAAGCCAGTGATTCCAAGTTGAGGTGAAATTAAAAGCTATATATTTTTCATGTTTGATCCAACAAAACAAAACAAAAGTTGCTAGCAGCACAGTGAGGCTGTACTTTGTCACAGTGGTGCTTTGCTCTAAATGCTAATGATGATGCAAATATGCTGATGTTTAGCAGGTATATTGTTTACGATGTTCACAATCTTAGTTTAGTGTTTAGCATGCTAATGTTAGCTAATTAGAACTAAACACCAACTACAGCTTAATTTTAATTCATTCAATATTTGTAGAGACATTTCAGTGTGGACCAGTTCCAGTCTGGGAACTTCTCTACAGGGATTACGCAACATCACCACCATGCAGACATAATACATTATTTATTATAAATTTTAATTAATTTTTATTTGTAGTTTAGTTCCACCTGATAGTGGTTTGACTACTGGATGCTTGAACATGGGAAGGGTGTCTGGGGAGGCGAAGGTGGAGGGAGATGCTGGGGCAAGCGGTCTGGGCATGGTTACAGTTGGGAGGAGGTAATGTGAGTGGATGACAATGGTCCTGCTGTGTGAGTGGAGGAGAAAGGTGTGGGTGGGATGAGAGAGTGGTTGGTGGTTGGTGGAGCGGTTTGGGAGGAAAAGAAAGGTGGGGTGGAGGAGCGGGGGGGGGGGGGGGTGCACGCAGGGGCAGCAGGAGCCCAAGGAAATTCAGATTTT